>JANEYF010002572.1:0-26544 GCA_029963845.1 Rhamnusium bicolor | reverse complement strand
AAGCGACAGCGCGCATTTTGAACGATCTCAATTCGGCATTTTGTAATTTTATCCAAACAAGGATAGTACCCAAAGTCGCAACAACCAAAAATTAGTATAATTAAAGTTTCGCACAAGGTTTTTTTCATAATAAAATTTAACAGATGCCTATTTGAATATAATAATTTTATATGAATATAAGATTTTTGAATTAACTTTTTGCATGATCTTGGAAATCTTAACTTTTCGTCTATAATTATTCCTAAATTCTTTACATTTTTGGTCAATTTAATAAATTTATTTAATTGATTTTTAATAATTTTTCGTTATTGATTTGGACAAAAAAGTACAGCACCACATTTATCCGGATTAAGCTTCTAGGCTTTTGAAAAACTGCACTATACATTTAAGATCTTTATTTATATTGTCAAAAATCTTTTGCAATGCTAGAAAGTTCAAAATTGTTAAAATTTGTGTGTCAACCGCATATGCTTGCATATTCGAAAATTTTAAAACATTGAGAATGTGTGCTGTATATATAACAAATAAAAGCGGCCATAAGATAGAACCTTACGGGACACCAGAACATATAGTTATTTAAAAGTTTAACTTTTTGTTAGCGACCTGTTAAATAAAAATTTAAAAAATGATGTTGAAATGCCATCAAATCCGTAATAAGGTAATTTCGTACACGTGAGATCATGGGCCTAATATAAAGCTGTTGTAAATATTTGTTCAATAATACCTATTAAAGGAGTTACACACTTTAAAAAATAAAGGAAAATTCACACACCTTGCATCTCACGCAAGTATCTTAGGCGTATTGAAAATATCTGACATAGCAACTAGTTTTCTAATTAGAAACGTAATTTTACAAACCTAAAATTGAATCATTTTTTAAAGTCACCGAGTAAGCATAAACTGGGATTTAAAACTTATAATTTTTATAAAAATCCTTTTAGAATCTTTTACGGTTTAATACGTAATTGTAATGCCGGAACACTACTTAAAAATGAAAATGAGTACAAAAGTACAAAATATATGATTTTTAGAATTTACCTCATTTTTTGATGTATTACATATAGAAATTTATTAAATACTTTAAGCAGTCATAATAATTTTAAACCTAAGATCATTCTATAAAAAAGATGAAAATGTCCGTCTGCAAAATTTTACGATCATAGATAGAAGTTATAGCATTTATAATGGTGTCACATTTATAACGTGACACCAGATACCATCTATGTGATACCTACGTGTTGAGCCCATCTACTTACTGTAAAAGTTTGGCTACACAATTTTGGAACACCCTTTTGTATATCGTGAATATAACCACGACCCTTCTTGGAAATCATATTGTATTTGCAGTAGGTCATAATAATTGTCATAGTTATGCAAATGGTTAAATTATTACAGATTTATTTACTATTCCTAAATAGTTATCAAATATTCTTAGAATTAGGAATTATTTTAAGAGGCTTAGATTACGAATTTGCTATACCAATAAAAGGGGCTGAAATAATTATAATCACTACGGGGCATGTCGACAAGGGCGCCTTTGTCGATATCTGCTTTAATATTTATTGTCCAGAAACATTTTTCAAATGAAATAATATAGATTTATTGGGGGCAATAACTCCGAAACACGTGTCCGTAGCTGCATAGTTGTTATTTTGGGGATATGGCCCTAAACATTCTTTATTTTTCAAATGTTTCGTTTTTTCCACTACTCACATCAAAAAAACCAACGAAGACAGTTTGTTTAAATTATTAATCGACAAATTTGTCAAATTTGATTTGAAAAATAAATTAATTGCACAAACCTATGACGGCGCCGCGGTTATGTCAGGACATCTTAATGGACTCCAAACTAAAATAAAAGATATTGCTCCTCAAGCTTACTTCACTCGCTGTTACGCACACAAATTAAATTTGGTTTTGAGTAAAGCCTGTAACGGAATTAAAGAAGTTAGAATAGTTTTTTGAAATATTACTGGTTTTTCGTCATTTTTTTTAAATCTAGTAAAAGGTCTAATATTTTAAATAGAATTATGGAACATAGAATTCCGAGTAATGCTCCCACTCATTGGAATTTTTCATCTAGAGTTGTTTTCACTATTGACACATACAGGAAAAAACTTATTGCATTTTAATTTTATTTCGGAAAGTGAAGACTTTAAATGAGGATCAGACTTTTAGAGCAGCTTACGGATTAAAACGTTATTGTTGGATAAAAACTTCATATTTTTTCTAAAGGTTTATAAAATTATTTTTGAGCAAACTGATGTTGTTTTTCAAATTTTACAGAATAAATTAACTAATATAACATATTTTAAAAATGGATATAATTCACTTATATCTAAATTAAAAGAATTTCTCAATAACGAAATACATTTCAATAGTGTATATAGGGTGTTCTATTAAAAAAAAAACTTTGTTATATCAGCCTTGCAAGAAACGCCCTGTATGTTTAGAAATAATTAAAAATATGGTCCTTTTGGGCTCCTACAACTTTTATTTGATAAATATTTCTGGATAATAAATATTAAAGTAGATATCGACAGATGCGCCCTTGTCGACTCGCCCCGTAGTGATTCAGCCCCTTTTATTGGTATAGCAAATTCGTAATCTAAACCTCTTAAAATAATTCCTAATTCTAAGAATATTTGATAACTATTTAGGAATAGTAAATAAATCTGTAATAATTTAACCATTTGCATAACTATGACAATTATTATGACCTACTGCAAATATATTATGATTTCCAAGAAGGATCGTGGTTATTTACGATATACAAAGGGTGTTCTAAAATTGTGTAGCCAAACTTTTACAGTAGATGGGCTCAACACGTAGGTACCACATAGATGGTATGTGGTGTCACGTTATAAATGTGACACCATTATAAATGCTATAACTCTTATCTATGATCGTAAAATTTTGCAGGCGGACATTTTCATTTTCTTATAGAATGATCTTAGGTTTTAAAATTATTATGAATGCTTAATGTATTTAATAAATTTCTATATGTAATACATTAAAAAATGAGGCAAATTCTAAAAATCATATATTTTGTACTTTTGTACTCGTTTTTATTTTTTAAGTAGTTTTCCGGCATTACAATTACGTATTAGACCGTAAAATATTCTAAAAGGATTTTTATAAAAATTATAAGTTTTTAAATCACACTTTATGCTTACTCGGTGACTTTAAAAATGATTCAATTTTAGGTTTGTAAAATTACGTTTCTAATTAGAAAACTAGTTGCTATTTCAGATAATTTTAATACGCCTAAGATACTTGCGTGCAAGGTCTGTGAATTTTCCTTTATTTTTTAAAGCGTGTAACTCCTTTAATAGGTATTATTGAACAAATATTTACAACAGCTTCATATTGGGCCCATGATCTCATGTGTACAAAGCTAACTTATTACGGATTTGATGGCATTTCAACACCATTTTTTTAATTTTTATTTAACAGATCGCTCACAAAAAGTTAAACTTTTAAATAACTATACGTTCTGGTGTCCCGCAAGGTTCTATCTTAGGGCCACTTTTATTTCTTATATATACAGCAGACATTCTCAATGTTTTAAAATTTTACAATATGCAAGCATATTCGGTTGACACACAAATTTTACACCATTTTGAACTTTCTGGCATTGCAAAGGTTTTTGACAATATAAATAGAGATCTTAAATGTATAGTGCAGTTTTCAAAAGCCTGAAGCTTAATCCGGATAAATGTGGTGCTGTACTTTTTTGTCCAAATCAAAGACGAAAAATTATTAAAACGCAATTAAATAAATCTATTAAATTGACCAAAAATGTAAAGAATTTAGGAATAATTGTAAACGAAAAGTTAAAATTTCAAGATCATGCAAAAAGTTAATTCAAAAATCTTATATTCATATAAAATTATTATTATATTAAATTTTACTATGAAAAAAAACTTTGTGCGAAATTTTAGTTATACCAATTTTTGGTTGTTGCGACTTTGGGTACTATCCTTGTTGGGATAAAATTACAAAATGCCGAATTCAGAGCGTTCAAAATGCGTGCTGTTGCTTTATATTTAGATTTTTGATAAAATAACGCATATGCATTGGCTAAATTTTGAAAATTTGGTAATATTGCGTTACTTTTTTGGTTCATGATTGTCACATTGGAAGGAAAGATGCCCCAACTATTCCAAAATATTCAACTGCTATATTTCGCAGATCTTTTACGTACAATGTAGTGACCCTGTACAATTCTTTAGAAAAAGAATTAAAGTCGTTATCCACTGAATTATTTAAAAAATACTTGAGAGCTCTTTTCTAAATTATTAATCTACTGTATGCTTTTTTTATTCTTGTTCGTATACCTTTTCTTTGTATTTGCATTATTTTCTTCTGTTCTATGCATGTATCATATATTTCATTTTTGCATATAAAGAGTAGGGAAATAGTACGTCCAATTTCGATATGTCAAGTTCTATGATAGCTAGAAATTGGTTTAAAAACATAAATAAACTGGACAAAAAGTCTATAACCGGAAATTATTTTCGATTATACAGGAAGCCAAGACGATTCTACAGGGTCAACTAACATTTTTTTTAAATGGAATGCCATGATATCAGAACATTTTTTGAAACCTCGTTGTGGCCTCCTTCCACTCTTGTATTATTATTGATTCTCTCCCAACCACTTGGATGTAATGATTTTTTTCTTTTGAAATTATGGCATTTACACGTGTATTAAAAAAGATCACTACAGTTACAATTATCGATTTTAAGAAAAAATATGATAGTACCAGTTATAAGACACCTGTGTGATGACACTCAGCAATTTTCACTTCCTAAAAGTATAGAGGGTGGACAAACATTATTTTTAAATTTACAACTATTTGAACTGAATTTTCTCAATTTTTTCAAATAAAACCCCTGTATATTTTAAGGCGATGTGATACAGAATTGAAAAACGAACATTTTTGTACATACATCCCTATGGCTATTTGTAACCATTTTCGATTTATTGAACAATAACTGCAAAATTCAAGAGTAGATATTATAAAAATTGCTCCACATGTTGCCCATTTTGATTGACACACATTTCTATGCGTCTTTGGAATGAGGTTTCTACTGCTCATAAAATTGCCGAAGTGCTACTTCTAAAAGCATTTATTATCCTTTCCTTCAAAATTTGGATTGTTGTTGGTGTGATGTTTTTATGGGCATCATGTAACGACACGTGTTTCTGCTTGCCATAGCGTCATCAGGTAGCCAGCCATTTAAAGAATCCAAGTAAGGAAAACTTGAAAACCCTAATGTAATAAACATTAATGGCTTCAGAGAACAGATTAATTGAAATTATTTCATTGACCCTAAGGGGTATTTCCACTATAATTTCAATTATTCTGTTCTCTGAAGCCATTAATGTTTATTACATTAAGGTTTACAAGTTTCCTACTTTGGATTCTTTAAAATGTACTTATACCCTGATGACGCAATACAAGCAGAAACACGTGTCGGTAGATATTTTAAAAGTTAAAGTGAGTGTCAACTGGTGAGTACTTTTTGTGTTTTATTTATTTTTTGTTTTACTAGACAGAATAGTTGAAATTAAAAATAACATTATTGAGTCAGTTGTACTGAACAAATATGTCATTTTATCTTTTTTTAATCCAAGTTTCAGCGTTTTGGCAAATAGCCGGAAAACAATTGTTCAAAAAGATATATGTTATACTTATCTGTGATAAGATTTGTAAAAGTTAGAAATAATAATTAACAAAAAATTTTCAGTTAATATTTTTTTTCATTCCACTTATATTTTAACTTTTATCAAGAAGGGGAACTTAATTTGTTTTTAAATCAGCCATAGGAATGTACGTACAAAAATTTTCGTTTTTCAATCCTACATCACATCTTCCATTTGAAAAAAAGAGAAAATTCAGTTCAAAAAGTTGTATATTTCAAAGTCCCCTTTGGCTACCCTTGTATGCTCTCAGGAAGTAAAAATGGCTGAGTGTCATCACACAGATGTCTCATAACTGGTACTAACATATTTTTCCTAAAAAATCAATAGTTGTGATTGTGATGATATTTTTAGTATATACGTAAATGGTTAGTGGATAATGCATAATGGACTTCATAGAACCCCTTATGGGAATACGTATATTTATCTTATAAATAAACTTTTTTAGAAAATTTCTCACTTAAAATTTCCGCCATAGATCAAATTAATAATGACCAAAATAAAGAGGAGCTTTAAAACTGCTACTAGCAACGCGTCGATTAACTACAGAAAAATGTAACGTTGTAATAAGCTCTTCCTTTAAAATAATATATGCGCTGAATAAATTTTTACTTGAGCCACTGATGAGACAAAAAATTAATTTCTTGGTTTTAAACCCCATAATTCAAACGAAGATTTTCTTTTACTATGTTGAATTTAAACATTACCTATATTTTAACTTAAAGAAACTATACATAAATATAGTTTCACTGTCTTTCTGGATACCTTGTATTAGGGAAAAATATAATAAAATTTTCAGTCGTTCTGTATTCAGCGCCATTAAATAAAAATGAAATTGTAAACAAAATTTTAATCACTAACACATCTTATAGAAATATGCAAACTATTTTCCTATCTCTTCCTAGACACATCTATCTTGGTAGTTCACCCTTTTGTCATTTGTGTTTGTATCTTCATCAGCTTTTTAATAGCCGCAGCGCCGGCGGTTCGTTCAGATTTGATGTTATAAACTGTAAAAATAAAGTATGTTATTTATTGTGAGTAAATGGAAAAACTAAAAAAAAAAAACAAATCAGTTTTAAATATAAACACTAATTATTATTGTTCTACAGTTCAGTAAGGATATTGTGCCTGAAATACCTTACGTTTGACGATTATTTCCATAGTCAACACTGTCTTCTCCTAAAGAAGAGCACCTTTTTCATCCGTACTCTACTCGTATATCATCTCTTTGTGGATCCTTATCAGTTTTTTTTATGGCAGATGAGATACCTTCACATTTTATTCCATATTCTGCAAAAAGAAAGATTTTTTTAAATTGCTCAAGAAAAAAGTAAAAACGAAAGTAGCTACAAACTAATTATTTTTGACTTTATTTAATTTTTGCGTTATCTATTTTGCAAATACTTTATTTTTACAGTTTATAACATCAAATATGAACGAACCGCCAGCGCTGCGGCCATTAAATAGCTGATGAAGATACAAACACAAATGACAAAAGGTTGGACTACCAAGATAGATGTGGCTAGGAAGAGATAGGATTGTAGTTTGTATATTTCTATGTTAGTGATTAAAATTTTATTTACAATTTCTTTTTTATTTGATGGGGCCTACACGACGCGACGTTTGAAAAACTTATTATATTTTTCCTAATACAAGGTATTCAGAAAAACAGTGGAATTATATTTATGTGCAGTTTCTTAAGTTAAGATATAGGTACTATTTAAATTTAACATAGTAAAAGAATAAAATATTAGGACACTACCACAAAAAACGAAAAGAGAAAAATTTAGAGAATGCCACAAATAACGTTTAGACAATATATTTATCTTATAATTCTGAATTGCAAGTGGCTATTGTTTAGTGGTTAGTGCTTTATAAATCTACCAAGCGCGGATTCAAGGGGGCGATGGATGCAATTGCCCCCCTTGAGCCATAAACAAAATTCTATTGGAGATGGTAACGACATTATTTTTCGAATATTCCCAAAGATCCTGTTTCGAAAATATAAATACTTTTGGTAATATCGTATATTAGAGAACATTCGATTTTTGAATTTTTTTTCCAACATACCCATTTTTGCCCGCTGAATGCGAATTTCAAGAAAAAAATTCCCGCTTAGTTATACTTTTCAAGATATTAGGAGACAAAGTGCCAAAATGTCGTATTTTTCCACAGCCTATTGCACTGTTTGTTCACAATTTCTTTAGTTCATTAATATCAGTTCTTTGAATGGTTTTATATGATCCAACATATTCACTTTAATAATATATGCCTACTATATTACTTGAAAAATACGCCAAAATATAACACAATATTCCAAACTACTTCGCAGATTTTCAGCTAAATCTAAGAATTTTGGTATCTTCGGAAAAAAGGAGTATTTTCGTTGTAGGTACGAGCCGTAAAAGCTGCATGTTCCTTCTTTTACGGCTTTTACAGCTCATTCTTGTAGTGCATACGGGCTGCCGTAAATTATTTCAATAAAATTTGAATATCTAGTTAGTTACTCCAGTATTGCCAACTATGCAAAGCAGCTACAATTCGTTCAACATTTTCATGTTTCATAGCTTGCTCGTTCGTTTAAATTTACAAATTTTTATGTAAAGTGAGGTTATATTTTGGTACATTTTGCGAGGAATATAGTAGGTCAATATTATTAAAGTAAATGTGTTGGAGTGTTTAAAAATATTTAAAATATATATAAAAAAAATGTCTGAATAAATACTACAATAAGCAGTGAGAGAATGTGACATTGTTGCACTTTGAGCACCAATATTCGAAATGTATAGCCGACCGGGAATTTTTGACTAGAAAATCGTGTTCAGTAGGTAAAAATGTATGTTTTAGGGGAAAAAATCGTAAGTTCTCTAATATACAACATTCATAGACATTACCATTAAAGAATATTTCAAATTGCCTGTATTTTTTTCATTGTACACCATTTCTGGCACATATTATTATGTATTTTTTAATATTTGTATCAGTAACCCCCTTTAGGGAACTCCTGGATTCGCCCTTGAAACCCATCATGATATAAATAAAATTAATCTTCGAAATGATTTAAATTTCTTTAATATTTCACAGGTAATTAAACATAAAATTTACATAGAGTTGTAGGTCAATAAAATGCTTAAATTGATTATAACTTTTAAGAGGCTTAGGAAGAAGAAACTACTTCTACCTGAGGTAGAGGTAGTTTCTGGGACTCACCCTTTCCCTGGGATGAGCCCTAGGGAAGGGGTAGGTAGTAGTAGTAGTAGTAGCTACTTATTTTACTAGGCAAGGGGTAGGTAACAATGAAAACAATATACAAATAAGTCTAAATCAATTTCATCAGTGGTTCGCTCAGTGTTGGTGAAGAAGGTGCTACTTAGTTTCTAATAGTCAAGTAAATTGTAAGGAAGCTCAACAACAGATTTAACAAAATTGTGAATTTATATACAGATCTCAGATCGATGGATTCTGGCAGAAATAATTCCGCAGCTAAAGCCGACATGCCAAAATTTTTAATGAAACTGACTCAGTGCAAAATCGAGTCTCAAAAGAATTATGAGAAAACTGGAAAATTGGCCGATAAATTCGAGTACATAAAAATTCACAACGCTGTACACCAAGTGTCATTGACAACAACAAAAATACGTAAAGATAAATTTAAGAACACCGTGAAGATAATGTGTTACAGAGAGCTTGGACTTTATATAAGAACGCTGGTATCCGAAAATGTTTTAAATCGTCTCCGCTTTAACACAACACGAGTTGCAAGTAAGAATATTATCTAGTTTTTTTTAAATTATATATTTGCAAGGTAGATAAAGTAAAAATTAGTCAAAAATAATTAGTTTGTAGCTACTATCGTTTTACTTTTTCTTGGGCAATTAATAAAAATCTTTCTATTTGCAGAATATGGAATAAAATGTGAAGGGATCTCATCTGCCATAAAAAAACTGATAAGGATCCACAAAGAGATGATATACGAGTAGAGTACAGATGGAAAAGTGCACTTCATTAGGAAAAGCTACTGTTGACTATGGAAATAATCATCAAACGTAAGGTATTTCAGGCACAATATCCTTACTGAATTGTAGAACAATAATAATTAGTGTTTATATTTAAAAATAATTTGTTTTTCTTTTTTTAAGTTTTTCCATTTACTCACAGTAAATAACATACTTTATTTTTACAGTTTATAACATCAAATATGAACGAACCGCCAGCGCTGCGGCCATTAAATAGCTGATGAAGATACAAACACAAATGACAAAAGGTTGGACTACCAAGATAGATGTGTCTAGGAAGAGATAGGATTGTAGTTTGTATATTTCTATGTTAGTGATTAAAATTTTATTTACAATTTCTTTTTTATTTGATGGGGCCTACACGACGCGACGTTTGAAAAACTTATTATATTTTTCCAAAAAGAACTATATTTATGTGCAGTTTCTTAAGTTAAAATATAGGTACTATTTAAATTTAACATAGTAAAAGAATAAAATATTGGGACACTACCACAAAAAACGAAGAGAAAAAATTTAGAGAATGCCACAAATAACGTTTAGACAATATATTTATCTTATAATTCTGAATTGCAAATGGCTATTGTTTAGTGGTTAGTGCTTTATAAATCTACCAAGCGCGGATTCAAGGGGGCAATGGATGCAATTGCCCCCCCTTGAGCCATAAGCAAAATTCTATTGGAGATGGTAACGACATTATTTTTCGAATATTCCCAAAGATTCCCTGTTTCGAAAATATAAATATCAAAAAAAAAAAAAAAAAAAAAAAAAAAAAAAAAAAAAAAAAAAAAAAAAAAAAAAAAAAAAAAAAAAAAAAAAAGAATAAAAAAAAAAAAAATAAAAAAAATAAAAAAAAAAAAAAAAAAAAAAAAAAAAAAAAAAAAAAAAAAAAAAAAAAAAAAAAAAAAAAAAAAAAAAAAAAAAAAAAAAAAAAAAAAAATAAAAAGGGGAGGAAGGGGAGAAAAAAAGGAAGGGGGGGGGGGGGGTTTATTTATATTATTGGGGGGTATAAAAAAATTTAAAAGGGAAAAAAAAGAAAAAAAAAAAAAAAGGGTTTTTTATAATGAGGGGGGGGGGGAAAGGGTAAAAAAGAAAAAAAAAAAAAAAAAAAAAAAAAGGGGGGGGGGGGGGGAAATAATTATTAATGAGGGGAATATTTTTTTTTAGGGGGGGGGGGGGGGAGGGGAATAAATTTAGGGGGGGGGGGGGGGGGGGGGGGAGGGGGGGGGGAGATTTTTTTTGGGGGGGGGGGGGTGTATAAAAGGGAGGGAAAAGGGGGGGGGGGGGGTTGGGTTTTTGGGGGGGTTAAAGGAAAATCTCGACTCCCTTGCATTTGAATTTTTTGAGGGGGTGGCCGTGTAGGGTAGAGGGATGATGATAGGTATACAAGTATTACATTAAAATATGTCCCCCTTGGAAACAAAGTCGATGTGTTTCACCAATTTCTCAAAAAATTTTTATCTCCAAATTTATTCAGGGTGCCTCCTTTTGGTTGGGACACCCTGTATATACCATACGATTTTAGAAACTTCCCATATTCCAGTCCAACTAGATAAATTAAAATTTTAATTACGATGAAACATGATCTCAAAATTTCAAATCGATACCTTTAAAAATAATAAAAAGATAGTGGTATACTTATTACTCCTGGGTCACCCCCGTATTACTTCTTATTTAAGTACACGATATATTTTTATTTAGTTTTGCTTCGGAATATTTAAATAAAAGTAGTATATTTCACAGCATGCAAGGCAAGAAATTAACTAGAGAAAATGTAAACATTTCAGAATGATTAGTTTGGCAATTAAGAAATATAAATCGCCTCGTCATTGTTTGTCCTAGATAATTTATTGAACCATATATTTAAACACCCTGTATATAATTTCCGATAAGTATTAAATGCAAAATTTTTTTTGAATATCTAAAATTTTAGAACTATTTCGAAATCTCGTATTTGCAGAATCATCGTTTGGGTTATTATAAAAAATTATGTAGTTTCTGACTAAATAGTCTGATTCAATTTAGGAAACGTTTGACACATAGTTATTGATTTATTTTACATGGATGGTTCAGTTCACCATTTCATATCAAACCAATTACATTTAATTTGGGCGATAGAGATCTGTTTACAAAGTGCCTATTATACAGGCTGTTTCAAAATTATTAGCAAAACTCTTATAGTAAGTAGATAGTCTCAATATTAAATGAATATTTGGTTAATAACATATCAGAGGAGCCACACGCTTTGAAAGATGAAAGAAAGAATATTGTTCGTGCTATAACTCAGAAACAATAACGGATAGATACTATCAAACTTTAGAGACTACATTTTAGTAATGATCTAAACAGCAGCACACATTTACTTTCAAGAAAGTGGTCAAGAGCGGTATTGAACTTAGGTTGCGTTGGAAATATTTTCGAATTCGTTAGTTCTATTTATAATTTCACTTTAAAGTATGATATTTCAATTATTATTACGGAAAAATGATATACCTGTCATATTTTGATAGAAATCACCATTTTCAGACATTTAACTTTAAAAGTCTGATCGGATTGTAGGCTTCTTCTAGCATAATTAATTAATATTACTATTGTTTTTAAGTATAGCACGCTTCCATCACTTAAGCCAATATCTGACAAAGTGAATATTGTATCAAAAATCAACTTAATGTTTAAACAATTTAAAGCTAATTTTACGTTTAACGTACCTGCAGATATGCTTTTAATACTGGGCGAATGTTGAAAATGGTAACGCAGCTTTGAGGCGTTATTCCGATAAATTGTATTTGTTGTGAATGTTTTAGTTTTAACTCCGGACCGGCCCCGCTCCGCCCGACTTAACAATTGCCCCGTTGCCACCTTACGCGGGGATGCTAGGCTGGTAACGGACCGGATGTCCAGCCATATACATTGTTTTCTTTAACTGTTAATAAAATTGTTTTGAATTTGGATTTATATCTGTCACGAGCTGCCTTTTACTTTAGTGGTCGATGCGGATTCGAATCCTTACGAATACTCCTTTTTATTTATTGTGGCGATAGTGATTTTCAAATAATTAATTACAAGAAGTAATCATTTCAACAGTCTTTATAATCACATTATGTATGTATATTATCTCTGTTGTCCCGGGCTGCCTTTTACTTTGGTGGTGGATGCCGGTCGAATCCATACGAATATATATTTTTTTATTTATATTGGCGATAGTGATTTTAAAACGAAACTGATACACTCTTACTTGCACGGCCGAACACTGCGAATGACAGTGAACAAAACAACAAATAGTACAATCTAATAAGCTTTAATGAATTTATGAATCTTATTTACGTTAATGCTAGTCAAAAATCTTGGCAGCAGCTCTTATGAATCCGTAAATTCAAAATATTTAGCTTGGTAAAGGTAAAGAAAAATGAAAATAACTGGCATCAAAATAGACAGACATTTCCAGTCTCCACGAGACTGTGTGTTCTCCAACAGGAAGATAAAAAAAAGGACTTGAGTCCAAAAGGTAAATGAGGGTAGCAAATTAGCAACAGTAATGCTAATTAACAAGGTACGATAAGACAATTACTAATTGGATAAGATAAACCATTTAAATTTCATCTTTAGTTCCAGGCGATTCAAACCCTAGAACGTTAGTTGAATATAAAGGACGCGCAAATATGAAGACCAGCCCACGGACTTTACACCTAAACGAATATAGAATATAGCTCGATAACAATTGATATTATAGATAAGGAAATAAATAACATGTCAAGAACATATGAATGCCCTATATGCCCTAATGTTTAAAATGAAATTGTTAAATATTTTAAATTAATAATTTAACGGTAATGCTACGCTACGCTGGCCTTCCTACTTAAAGAACTCCCGCAGACTGGTACTCCAACTGGCGTAAGAAAATATGGCGTATGGATAAATTGATTAAATGGTTGAAATCAAGAAGATAAGCTAGGTAGAATTTATCGACGTTTTTGACCTAATATTACTTTAAACAAACGTAATAAATGCAACCAAATAGGTATAAATTACGTAGAATTTTTTAACAAAATTTACCTAGTTAGGATAAATATTCTACCATTATGACGACTTCTGGTCATCAAAAACGTAAATTTTACATAATTATACTACCTATTTCGACTTTAATAGAAATTTATCTTTAAGATAATTTGTGGTAGATTTTTTTAATAACTGCTTTTCCTTTGCTGCTTTGGTTAAAATTATTTTTAAGCAAAATAGTGTATAAGGTAGATTTATTGGTACTATTTACGTAAAATTAAATATAAAGACCAATTGATAAATTTCTATGAGAAGTGTATATTCCAATCAACTTTATGTCATACTTACCTCAATAAGTAATTTCGTTTGTAGCCAAGTCGAGTAATAGAGATTTATGGAAAATGTTTGCTGGGTTAATGTTGTGGCTATGGGTCACAGGAAAACAGGAAAAAATGTTCAAGAACAGTTTTAGGAGGAAATAAACACATTGAAAATAAGGGTCAAAGCACAGAACACTGGTATTCAACAATTAATTTACAGTGTTACTAGATCTCAACAATCGAATTCCTGTATAAATTTGATAAATTATAAAAATTGCACATTAGGAATCTATAATAAGTAGAGTTTTGACTTAATTTACCAACAATGTTTACTTTTCGCACTAGTGGGAAAAGCAGTTACTTATCCCACTAGTTCAAAAATGAACCTCATTTCCTAACACAAATTAATGGGAAAAGTACGCTTTTTCTCTCGGAAATAGATGAAATATTTTGTCCTCGACTGTATCCATTATGTACAATATGTTTCCTCAAGGAGAATGATTTCATTATTCACTGGTTCTGAAATTGTTTGTTTTGATTAAAATAGGTAATAAAACTTTCGACGACGACGTACCAACAAAGATTTTTTAAAAATTTCATCGAATAGGCTATGACAAGTCAGTCAAACCCTATATTTTATTTGATTTGAAACATAAAAGTTTGTGCAGTATTTTTAGTGCGATAATTAACCAAAAATTATTAGTGTTTAATTGTCGTGGACAAAGTATAGTATTCTACTCGCATGTATTGGCTATTATTCACTAGAGTGATTTACGATACTTGCTTACGGCTCATGTTGTAAATTTCACCCTTGGGCATAATAGCTATCATTACATGCTCGTTGAATAATATACTAATAAATACGTAAACAATTCATTCCATCCGAATTATTTGCTGAATATCAAATGTTTAATTCAAGGCTCTCTCAAGTTTACCGCACTTTCAAAGAATCACCTTTAACGAACCTTGATCAAAACAATACAAAATACATTGTTCTGTACTTTTTTAAGTTTTTTCTTGTAAATTTGTCTTACACACTGACAAATATACTACATTTATTCAAATGTTACTTGTGAAAAAATAAATACAGATTAATGATTTAACTAGGAAGTATATTGTATATTTTTGTCATACTCAACAAATTTATTATTTTATGAAATAGTTATATTAGTTATTACACTTTACAAAAATAATACAGTCAAAAATACAAAACAAATTTAAATAAAAGCATTTGTCGTTTTTCTTACTATTAAATTCCCTCACCAAAGCTTCCTCCCGTTTTATTTCTTCATTTTTTTTCGAATTTTCATCAACTTCTTGATGGCAGACGTGGTCCCATTCCTTCTTCTTTGGTAATCTGTGAAAAGACATTTTGTGTTATTGAGCAAGGAAAAATAAAAATTGTTATAATAAAAACAGATGTATTCTATATTACAAATATTTAAAAAATTCTTACTTTTATCGTTTGTGATTTTAAAACGCAGACGATGATGAAAATCCTCTGACACCAGCGTTTTTATATATTCACCTAGTCTCTTATAAGAGCTTCTCTTCGATTTTTCTGGATTTTCCGGTATCTCTCTTCTTGCCCTTAGTAGCAGAGATACGGCTTTTTTGAATTTTTATATATTCCTGTTTGTCTGCCAAACTTCCAGTTCTCTCGTACTTATCCCGAGATCTACTTTCGTACTTTTCCAGTCTCATCAAATATTTTGGTAATTCTGCCATACATTTTGTATTCGTTTTATTTAAAATTTGAATATTTGTGAACGAAAATCACAGGAGAACTAAACATATTGCATATCTGGAAATATGTATTTATATATTTGATTATAATTATTTCAGCCCCTTTTATTGGTGTAGGAAATTCGCAATCTAAGCCTCTTATAATAATCCCTAATTCTAAGAATATTTTAGGCATTTTTATTACTATTTAGGAATATTACCTAAATTTATAATAATGTAACCATTTGCATAATTATTTACGATGTTGCAAAAATATTATGTTTTCCGATAAGGGTCGTGTTTGTTTATGAAATGTACAGGTTGTTTCAAAATTATGTAGCCAAGCTCTTACAGTAAGTAGATGGGTTCAATATGAAATAAATTTGGTCAATAATACATATTAAAGGTAACGCCTTTAATATGTATTATTGGCCAAATTTATGAGTTTCATTTTATATTGAACCCATCTACTTACTGTAAGAGTTTGGCTACATAATTTTGAAACACCCTGTACATTTCATAAACAAACACGATCCTTATCGGAAATCATAATATTTTTGCAACGTCGTAAATAATTATGCAAATGGTTACATTATTATAAATTTATGTAATATTCCTAAATAGTAATAAAAAATGCTTAAAATATTCTTAGAATTAGGGATTATTATAAGAGGCTTGGATTACGAATTTCCTACATCAATAACATAGGCTGAAATAATTATAATCAGATATATAAATACATATTTCCAGATATGTAATATGTTTAGTTCTCCTGTGATTTTCGTTCACAAATATTCAAATTTTAAATAAAACGAATAAAAAATTTATGGCCGAATTACCAAAATACTTGATGAGATTGGAAAAGTACGAAAATAGATCTGGAATAAGTACCAGATAACTGGAAGTTTGGCAGACAAACAGCAATATACAAAAATTCAAAAATCCGTATTTCTGCTACTAAGGGCAAGAAGAGAGATACCAGAAAATTCAGAAAAATCGAAGAGAAGCTCTTATAAGAGACTAGGCGAATATAAAAAACACTGGTGTCAGAGGGATTTTCATCACCGTCTGCGTTTTAAAATCACAAACGATAAAAGTAAGATTTTTTTTAAATATTTGTAATATAAAAATATATCTGTTTTTATTATAACAATTTAAAGTTTACACGTAATTTTTATTTTTCCTTGCTCAATAACACAGAATTTATTTTCACAGATTACCAAAGAAAAAGGAATGGGACCGCCTCTGCCATCAAGAAGTTGATGAAAATTCGAAGAAAAATGAAAAAATAAAATGGGAAGAAGCTTTGGTAAGGGAATTTAGTAGTAAGAAAAACGACAAATGCTTTTATTTAAATTTGTTTTGTATTTTTGATTGTATTATTTTTTTAAAGTGTAATGACTAATATAACTATTTCATAAAATAATAAATCTGTTGAGTATGACAAAAATATACAATATACTTCGTAGTTAAATCATTAATCTATATTTATTTTTTCACAAGTAACATTTGAATAAATGTAGGAAATTTGTCAATGTGTAAGACAAATTTACAAGAGAAAACTTAAAAAAGTACAGAACAATGTGTTTTGTATTATTTTGATCAAGGTTCGTTAAAGGTGATTCTTTGAAAGTGCGGTGAACTTGAGAGGCCTTGAATTAAACATTTGATATTCAGCAAATAATTCTGATGAAATGAATTGTTTACATATTTATTAGTATATTATTCAACGAGCATGAATGATGGCTATTATTCCCAAGGGTGAAATTTACAACACGAGCCGTAAGCAAGTATCGTAAATCAATCTAGTGAATAATAGCCATTATATGCGAGTAGAATACTATAGTAACAATTTTTGATTAAATATCCCACTAAAAATGCTGCACAAACTTTGACGTTTCAAATCAAATAACAATATTAGGTTTGACTGACTTGTCATAGCCTATTCGATAAAATTTTAAAAAATGTTTGTTGGTACGTTGTCTTCGAAAGTTTTATTATTTTAGTCAAAACAAACAATTTCAGAACCAGTAAATAATGAAATCATTCTCCTTTAGGAAACATATTGTACATAATGGATACAGTCGAGGACAAAATATTTCATTTATTTCCGAGAGAAAAGTCTACTTTTCCCATTAATTTGTGTTGGGAAAATGAGGTTCATTTTTGGATTGGTGGGAAAGTAACTACTTTTCCCACTAGTGCGAAAAGTAAATATTGTTGGTAAATTAAGTCAAAACTCTCCTTATTATAGATTCCTAATTTGTAATTTTTACAATTTATCAAATTTATATAGGAAGTCGATTCTTGAGATCTAGTAACACTGTAAATTGATTGTTGAATACCAGTGTTCTGTGCTTTGACCGTTATTTTCAATGTGTTTATTTCCTCCTCAAACTGTTCTTGAACACTTTTTCTTGATTTCGTGTGACCCATAGCCACAACATTAACTCCAGCAAACATTTCCCATAAAGCTCTATTACTCGACTTGGCCACAAATGAAATTACTTATTGAGGTAATTATGACATAAAGTTGACTGGAATATACACTTCTCATAGAACCAATTGGTCTTTGTATTTAAATTTACGTAAAAAATACCAATAAATCTACCTTATACACTATTTTGCTTAAAAGTAATTTTAACCAAAGCAACAAAGGAAAAGCAGTTATTGAAGGAATCTGCCACAAATTATCTTAAAGATAAATTTCTATTAAAGTCGAAATAGGTAGTACAATTATGTAAAATTTACGTTTGATGACCAGAAATCGTCATAATGGTAGAATATTTATCCTAACTAGGTAAATTTTGTTAAAAAATTCTACGTAATTTATACCTATTTGGTCGCATTTATTACGTTTTTTTAAAAGCAATATTAGGTCAAAAAACGTCGATAAATTCTACCTAGCTTATCTTCTCGATTTCAACCATTTAATCAATTATCCATACACCATATTTTCTTACGCCAGATGGAGTACAAGTCTGTGGGAGTTCTTTAAGTAGGAAGGCCAGCGTAGCGTAGCATTATCGTTAAATTATTAATTTAAAATATTTAACAATTTCATTTTAAACTATTAGGGCATATAGGGCATTCATATGTTCTTGACATGTTATTTATTTGCTTATCTATAATATCAATTTTTATCGAGCTATATTCTATATTCGTTTAGGTGTAAAGTCCGTGGGCTGGTTTTCATATTTGCCCGTCCTTCATATTCAACTAACGTTCTAGAGTTTGAATCGCCTGGATATAAAGATGAAATTTAAATGGTTTATCTTATCTAAATAATAATTGTCTTATCGCCACCTTGTTAATTAGCATTTCTGTTACTAATTTGTTATCCTCATTTACCTCTTGGACTCAAGTCCTTTTTTTATCTTCCTGCTGGAGAACACGCAAAGTCTTGTGGAGACTGGAAAAAATCTGTCTATTTTGATGCCAGTTATTTTCATTTTTCTTTACCTTTACCAAGTTAAATATTTTGAATTTACGCATTCATAAGAGCTGTTGCCAAGATGTTTGACTAGCATTAACGAATTGAATAAGATTCATTAATTCATTAAAGTTTATTAGATTATACTATATTGTTTTGTTCACTGTCACTCGCAGTGTTCGGCCGTGCAAGTAAGAGTGTATCAGTTTCGTTTTAAAATCACTATCGCCAATATAAATAAAAAAAAAATGTTCGTATGGATCCGAACCCGCATCGACCACAAAAGTAAAAGGCAGCCCGGGACAGCAGAGATAATATACATACATACATAATGTGAATATAAAGACTGTAAAAATGAGTACTTCTTAAATTAATTATTTGCAAATCACTATCGCCACAATAAATAAAAAGAAGTAATCGTAAGGACTCAAACCCGCATCGACCACTAAAGTAAAAGGCAGCTCGGGACAATATAAATTCAAGTTCAAAACAATTTTATTAACAGTTAAAGAAAACAATGTATATGGCCCTAGCTGGACATCTGGTCCGTTACCAGCCTAGCATCCCCGCGTAAGGTAGCAACGGGGCAATTGTTAGGTCGGGCGGAGCCGGGCCGGTCCAGAGTTAAAACTAAAACATTTACAACAAACACAACACCTAAAAACCTTAAAAAACATTTTTAATTTGTATAATTACTCTGAAAATGAGAAATTAAAACAATGCAAAAAGAATATATAAAATTGAATAAATATGTCATTGTGTATAATAATTTTGAATTTTGACGATGCTTCGACGAGCCAAACTGTCACAGTAATCTCCTGGCGCCGGTGATTGATAGCGGAAATAGGAAATAGGTATACATAAAAAATGTGAAATGAAAAACAATTCTCTAATACTTTTAATATTTACCGAGCAACTAACAACCCAAGTGGTACCATTTTATTTGTAATTTATTATATTTTCATTTCCACTTTTTTTTATTAAAAGAGCACCCTCAAAAACCCAATGCTAATCGCCAATGTTTAAGAAGTTGCTATGGTTCATTAAAATTTGAGACAAATCCACAACTTATTTCGCGAGTTCCCCTGGCCATACGGCAGCTGGAACGTAATCTTCAGACCAATAGCTCTTCCCTCATGTAGTTTACGATTTGCCGTAGTATATTTCATTGCTACCAGGGGAATTTGGTGAACGAGAGAAACAAGAAATAGAACAATGTTACAAACAAATTCAAGTTTTTGTACCCTTTCCTACATAGACAAAATTTTGCGGAAACAAGAAATCGATTTTGCTGTCCCCAGAATTCACGAATCGTACCTCTATAAATAATCACTGTTACGCTATGCCCCCATTACATCTGTAGACACTGAACGATCAATTTCTTCCTACAAATGGATATTTTCCGAGAGCCCATATGGAGCAAATTTTATATATAGCACCTTTCTGCGGCTTCCAACCTTCCTCAAAGATATTTACAAGGTAAGATACTGTTTAATTATAACTGGAACATTTTATGAAGGAAAGCCTGTATATTATTCTCCCCAGTGCTGTCCTGATATTTATGTCATGTCATAAGTTTTTCCTATGTCTACATAAGTCAATAAACGATGTAACATAACTGAATGTTAAATGTTTGAGGCACTTGATTTTTACTGTGGATTGCCTCAAAAGATAATAATAATAATATATATTTTAGACGCCCGAAAATAAATAACTCAAAATTTCACTTACCATTTTTATCCATCGCTACCAGTCCATGTCCTCTACGTAAATGTATCCGCAGTTGGAAGAACGAATGTTGCTGTAGGGCGGCTTCCCTTCGCCGCGTGATTTCATCGGTGGAAGTTAGCTGAAATCGAAAAATAAACATGATTTATTGGTTCTTCATTTACTGATGTTAACACAATTTAAGCGAGCTGTCAAGAGTTTTACGTGAATTTAGTGCTATAAATGTATATATTAAGAAACGTTATTAAAATACTGGAAAATTTATTACTCCAGAGGAGTAAATTAAATGAACTTTTTAGCTTGAAATGCCATTTACCGGGTAACGCTAGCGGTAGATATATGTATAAGTAATTACTTTTAATAACCTAACCCACTGAAAATCATCATCATAAATAATATTGCTGGATTCGTATTTCCGCTTCATATTAAAAACTATTTTAAAACACAACAGTGGATTATTTTTTACATTGAACAAAATTGCATTGTTTGCTAAAGCTTCCGCAACGTTATTTGAAAAATTACAAAACAAATGCAAAAAATGTGTTTTTGTGCAAAAACAAGATAAAATTTGTACAGAAATAAACCAATAAAATATGCTAAACGAAAAATGATATAATGGCGGATATACAGAAGCCCTTTGAATACAAATTTAAAGGTACTTTTGTGGTTAACATCATCATTTTTTATGAATAATTTGTAATTGCGCTGCACCGGCAGCCACAATGGGTTCGGCACCTGCAGCGAAGTCACTCCCTAAATTTAAATGACTCGTAAAGTTCAAATTCATCCAACTTCTATCGGAGATACGTTCGACATGTTGTCTGGTGTTAAATTAATCAATGTATTTTCATCGAGATCGATTTTATTAAACAAATAACTAGGAATGGGGACAAAATTATATTCATCACGACGATTACACCGTTTTTAAGTAGCAGTTTTTTTGTGCTATTGTATTACTTTATTTGTTGATTGTTTTTTTTACACATAGACTAAGTTTTTTGTAACTATGCAGTGAAATAGTTTACAAAGCAGTACTTTTTTAACAAAGTTACATATTTAACATTGTAAGTATACAACTATAATACAAAAAGTAAGATACAAATACGTATGTATTTTAGAGTTTATTTTATTATTGTTAAATATTTCATATAGATTCAAAAATCTTATTTAGATTAGGAAAGTTCAAGAATGCAATATTTAAAAATTCTCAAAAAAATAATATATGATTAATTAATTGAAAAAATCAGTGTATACATAACATTTTAATCGACGTACCGCCGCTGATGCTAAAATATGTAGCCAGCGGCGCGCCGCTGCCACCGTTGGTTTTTTGCCATTTCGCCGCCGCTGTTGAAAATATCGTCGACGCACACTGACACAATCTGAATGAATTTAAACTTTACGATGAATTTAAATTTAAATAATCAAATGAGGAGTATTCCAATGTTCCCCGGCATTAAAATAAATAAAAAACACATAGTTGTGTTCCATTTGACGTTGGTATACAATTAATTAAAAATTAAAATAGTCTGATGAACGCGATTAGTCAGTCAAAATCGAAAAATAAGGCAAACTCGCTCATCTACAAGTACCTTTACAGAGGTTGTCATATAAAGGGTGGAAATTTCCACAAAGCCCCACGAATCTAGCCATATTTGCGTCAAAATTAGAAAGCTAATTCTTATACTTAGCACAATATTGTTCGCATTAAAAAACTCAACACATTGACAGACACTACCTAATCATGTTTGGGTGATGCGAGCAAGTTAAAGCCAGCCATATGATTTAAATTGCTGGTGCAGTTGCAGTCTACATTGTGAATATTCTAGCACAAGTCTGGATTAAACTAGCACATGTGCAAAATATTTTTTTATGGAATGATTTATACTTTCCAGCCCCCCCACGTATAACTTTCTCCATATGTGCCTAATATTTTCTAACCTTCAACTGCCTAAAGCGGACTGCAATATCTATTATCCTAGCGCCTTCGCCAAAATTATAAAAACTTGTAAAATAAATAATCAAAGTTTTTTATTAATGGAGAGCATCATTCATTACCTGATACCGATTACTAGAAAACAATTTTTAGCTAGTGTAGTGAGACGTATTTCGAATTTTACATTTAGTTTCTATAAATATTATGCATTAGATAACACTGGTGTAAAAACATATTTTGTAACATGTACCTGAATAGCATATACCATTGAACAAAGCCTTTCTGATTACAGAAATGACAAGCAAAAATCGTAACACGTAACGTTTCCTTGTTACATTAATAGAACATTATGGGCAAAAATAACATTATTGTTAATTTTATCAATTCATTTATTGCTGTATATCATTGATGTATATGACATATATTAAGCTTACATAGATATAGTTGGAGAGCTGGCGTCCAAAATGTGCAAGAGTTTTCTCAAAGCTACCTTTTGAGATTAGGTTACTTTTAGTGATGGAAAGTAACTGTAGAGTCAGCACTTCCGGTACCGGGACACCTGGCGCTGGGACGCTCGTAAAGGTGTAATATTAATAAACTGTTTTCTCAAAGCTCAAAATTTATAGAGAACGAGCAAATATAATATAAACAAGAATTCAACAGTCAGACAGCAAAATATAGGGACACGTGGCGTCAGCGCTACTCATACCTGTAAAAAAAATGACGTGTCAAAGTGATTTCTCAAAGCTGAAATTTCCAAAACATTAATTAAAACTATAAAGTTAATAAAGGAGACAGTCAGACTCATTTATGATAGGACCACGTCAGTCAGCAGTCGATAGATGTGAGAACGGTAACTGCGCGCATTAGTACGCCTTTTTCTCAATACATATCGTTTATTTTATAACTCAATGGAATGTGGGTTACCAGGGCCGGGTCATGGGTAGCGAACCAGGCGGTCGCCTGGGGCGCTGAATCTTGGGGGCGCTGACTTGCCGCAAGTTGGTTGTAGTTTTTGAATAATTAAATTTAAATTTTAATCAAAAGCACGCACTCCAAATAAGTCCGCACCTGCCCGCCTATCGGTAAGCGTGCTGTATGATAACAAAATCAAAGTAATACTGACCGGCGAGTACAAGTGTTGGCATGGCTATGATGTTTACGTTTTATAGTTTTTATATAGAGCGCCGACTGCCGGTTTTCTTTGACCGAGTTCTGAATTTTCTGTATTTAATTTTATTATTTATTCTCTAACTAAAAACAAGGAATAAACTACTATTTGCTAAAGAAGCGAATTGTTGAAATCAGTCTATTATATTAATATTATTACTATAAACAGTATAGTACGGTACGCGTTTAAGTTTCCAGTACTTCAGTTAGCATATTAATATATGTGTAATAGATATAACATATCGTGTCATCTTTTGTTGCAGCTTGCCAGCTTGTACTAGCTTCTTCGGACTTTGTATATTAGTTATTAAAAACTAAATTTGCGTTGTGTATTGTGTTTGTTGACGTTATAAAATTGAGAAATTTGTTTGTCAATTATATGGCTTGAAAATACTTGTGATGTAAATGAGGCTCGCTTTCTACTTTTCAATAAGTCTTACGCATTCGAAGACACCAACGACCCTTTTCAAAATTGCCACGAAAAAACGTCGATGGTTCCAATTTACCGCCATGCAAGACGGAATTGAAAAACAAAATACAAAGGGCTGCGTACATATCGAACATTTGGAGTCATGCTGATGAAAAAGTGCCCACTGCAATGATTCCAGAGGAAAACGGTTGGCAGTTGATCGATGGCCGATATGATTTCAGTTGGTACGAAGACGACCAGCTACCTAATTTCATTTCTACGTTTTGATTCAACCGGATGATACACCTGCAGGTAATTTTTTGCCAGTCGACTCGCAAATGTGATTCAAAACCTTACTTATTAATGTAATGTATTGCTTAACGCTGAATTTTTGATTTGTACACAGATTCGGAATCAACCACCACTGATGACGCCGAAGAATATGGTGCTATCGCATTTTTATTCTGATGAAGATAGTGGCGAAGAACACGACGACGGCAATGATTCTGAGATTAGATGTTTTTTTTTTCAATGAATCATTGATTCTTTTTTTTTCGTTATAAAATAATTAAAATTATTTTTTCTTGTATAAATAACTGATATCTATATAATAACTGATATATAACAATTACAATTATTAAGAAACAATTAAAATTACACTTTTTTATATAAAATAAATGATATGTATTGAGAAAAGGCGTAGTTACCGTTCTCACATCTATCGACTGCTGACTGACGTGGTCCATCATAAATGTGTCTGACTATCTCCTTTATTAACTTTATAGTTTTAATGAATGTTTTGGAGAATTTCAGCTTTGAGAAATCACTTTGACACACGTCATTTTTTTGACAGGTATGAAGTAGCGCTGACGCCACGTAGTCCCTATATTTTGCTGTCTGACTGTTGGATTCTTGTTTTATATTATATTTGCTCGTTTTCTATAAATTTTGAGCTTGAGAAAACAGTTTAGAGACGTTAATTAATATTACAACTTTGCGAGCGTCCCAGCGCCAGGTGTCCCGGTACCGGAAGTGCTGACTCTACAGTTATTTTCCATCACTAAAAAGTAACCTAATCTCAAAAAATTAGCTTTGAGAAAATCTTGCACATTTTGGACGCCAGCTCTTGGACTAATATAACTACAACGATAGAGAATAATTTTTGTTCGGTTACTTTTTTCTTTATGGAGTCAACTCGTCTCGCTTTAAGAGCCAACAGTAATCAACCATCATGGTTGGATCCCATCGTCCTTAGTAACGAATTTCCATTGTCCTGATATTTTGATGGAATTTTTCTCCCTTGCCCGTCGCTTACTGCACCCAAATTTTCAGGAAAAGAAAAATTAAATGAGAATGCAGAAAGTAAATTTTTAAGAACATACGGGAACCAAGTTTGGTTACGAATCTAAAATTTCGCTTACTAATTGCTTGTAGTTCTCATCCTCTTTGTTCCCTAAAATACTCTGACTATGCTTACAAATGAGTTCCAAGGTTTGAGCTCCTGTCTGTTGAGTGTTCCTTTAAAATATGCATCGTCAAGCCATTTTCTAATTTGAGGACCACATAAAATGTTTTAAAACGTAATTTTTGTCAGAAAAAGTTATCTTAAGTATTTAAATCCTTCATTTTCTTTATTCATAGCCTTCATAAAAATTATATTAACCCAAATTTAGTATAAAGAGGTGGCAAAACAATATTTTTATGGTCTACAAGGGTCACATATTTAACATTACTATTATATTTAACATTTATGGAAAAATTCTTTTCACATAATATTCTTTCACTGCACGACTGTCCCACAAACAAAGAGTATTCGCTTTCTAAAGCCTCCCTGAAGCCCTACTAAAATGGCGATTACTTTTAAATCCCCACATATTTGCCATTTGTATTTGTTGTAATTTATTTTATTTAAAATGGTGTTCATACTATCATAATCCTCTTTCATTGTTACTGAATGGGCAGTTGGTATACTCGTATGCATAGTTTCCATTATGCAGTAATACAGCTTTTAAACTGTATTTGGAGGAATCTATGAATAAGCGCCACTCAGAAGGGGACTGTTCGATATTAAGATCTTGCATTAAAAAATCAATATCAATGCA
>JANEYF010002571.1:0-44007 GCA_029963845.1 Rhamnusium bicolor | reverse complement strand
CTTACCATAATATTAAAAAGCAATATACATTTTTTTAAAAATATTTAGGAAACCAACAGATAGAGGTGTATGCAGTCATAGTTTATACCAATACCCCTGGTCCCACAAAATGGTTGCATATCATTGTCTAATTAACAGATTCTTCTGTGTACCGGTATCATAAGAATCATACTGAAGAGAACTCTTTTAATATTTTATATAGTTTATTGGAAATTTCAGTCAAACTATATAAAATATTATTTAATATTAACAGTCTCGAAAAGGAAAAAAAAAAGAACTAAATATTATAAAAGAGATAGGGTAGAAATAACAGTTATAAAACATCAACAATTGATCGTCTTGTAAGACCTAAACAAAACAAAACTGATTTGAATAATGCCTTTAACCTCTCCGCGCTAATATTAATACAATTAATATCATATATTACAGTATTAGCTACATTGGCCAACCAATCCAAACAAGTCCAATTTTTTAAAGAAATTAACATTAATCTAGTTTTTAAAAATACAACGAACCATTATTTGTTAATAATATAGATAAAAGTCATATCTGGTATACGAGTTGAAATGCCCAAATTGTAATACCGGCTTATGGGTAGAGCATATGGGAACTTTAAAAGTCGCCTAAAAGAATACCTAAGGTCGTATAAAAATAATACTAGAGATTTACATTTTGCTGACCATTTGCTAGACACAAAATATTAGTTTAAGGAAAATACTGTTTTAAACCACTACATGTGCAGAATAAAGGAAAACTATTAAACACGCTTGAAAAACTAGAAATTTATAAATTAACAAAATCAAAGCCCATTTCAGTTAATGGTCAGGTCAATTTTGAATCAATAGCATTATTTTCAGCTATTAATTAACTAGCATGTGTTAAACTTCTGTATGTTATGTTTAACATACCATGTGTATAACTGACTATACACCGGTGTGTATGAAAGACTGCAATCTCAATATTTTAAGAATAAGACATTCTAATCTTAAGTTTTATGCTTTATCTTTAAACAGTCGTATTGATAAGTTTTTAAAAGATGTGTCTGTTATTGTTGTTATTAATCTGTTTTTTATATTTTTGGTTTGTGCATATATGACAAGACGTAGTCAATTGTTTGTTTATTTATAATTATCGCTCTGAGTATCCAAAATCTTAATCTGTTTATTACATGATGTGCAACTATATTATTTGTAGCTTTCGGCCTGAAGATGACTGGTTGAATAGTCGAAACCAGTTGCCAATAAACAAGCGTTTTGAGAGAATAATGAGTCTTTTATTTAAAACGTTATTATATAATAACACTCTCAAATCGGAGACAATAAATTTTTTATTAAATAAGAATATATGAGTTTCTTTTTCCGACAATTACTAACCAGCAATAGAAAACCTGTTAGTAAACGGGTTTATTGAACTGATATTTGTGCATCATGTCTCAGTCCTTAAACTATATAAAGTTGAAAATTTTTTAGTTACCAGTGGGAATTTGAAGTTCAGATCCTACGTGTATTTGAACACACAAACTACTATAAAGTTTCACACCTTTATAACTTTTACGCCAAAGTTAGTGCTCGGGTATGAAGAATGCAGCTGAAATATGAAACTTTAGAACTAAATTATTTTGCACCGCTAAGTCGTCTAAAACTTTAGAGAAAGTATCGCATAATACGAAAGACTGTAAATTATAATTGCATTGAAAATTATGTCCCTGTTTTTCAAATGATATTAGACAATATGTCATTAAGCATGTAATACCTAATAGCAATTATTGGTTCTATTCTAACATTGTAAGTCCGCCTTTCTCTCTACCATTGAATGGTTATAGAACTAAAAAATTTAACATTTGTGATTATCACTACATTTAGGTAAAGTATCAATAAAACATAACATAACAGTTTGGTCGAAACTTGACTTCTTATTAGTAGTCAATTAATCGATTAATCAATCAATCAATAGATTTAAGATTATGGGAATTAGTTTGGATATTACTTAAAAATTTGTTTCAGATATGCATACGGAATTATTGCATGGGATAATGTTGTCATCTATCATCTGAAGACTTGACAGTGTTATGAAAAATGCGTAAAAAATAATATTGCACAGTGCTTTCATTTCAAAACTTGCTCCCTAGAATAACTTTAGATCTAAAGTAGACACGATTTTGAGAAAAAACACAGTTCAAAACCACTGTTGGTTGTATTTTATGTTCCACACCTTAACATCCGACCACCCCACTTTTGAAATTTCAAATACCACCACCTCTCTTAGGACAACATTTTAAGGAACATAAAGAGCCCGATTGTTCACAAAAAAAATGACACCGGTTCATCCGTTTCTGAGATAGAGCCAGAAATATTATATAATTTAATGCATGATAGTGTTATAATTAAACATGCAGAAAACTGTTTCTCTCTGCATTCTTGAATATCCTAACCTTGAGGTTACGTATATCTTCTGGCAGAGTTTTACAGACTTGAGTTTTAGTACTGAAAATACATCTGGGCTCGTGTATATGAGGGCCGTCTACACATAATTGCAGCGACATGGGACAGATCTGTTGGCCTGAATTATACAAAAGTGAAACATTATGATGATTGATGATATTTATGTGTCCTACAGAGCTTGTTTATATATTTAAATAGGTTATTTCATATGCGTATGATTATAAAACTATTACGCCACTGGACTGTGTAGACTCGATAAATGGAACGAGAATTGTACGAGAAGGACCGGGAATATTCAGGATAGTTCTAGACCGTGCATAGATGTATAAACCATATGTATTTCGCTAAGTGTGGCCAATTAGAAAAAGAATACGAGCGATGGCCGCGAACCAGGATGAAATGAGATGGAATAAGACACACCCAGCGAACATAGGGACAGGCTCAGTCTATGCCACACCAACCAGCTACTATACACTCACACTGTTATGTCCATCTTGCTTGTTCAATCGGTCTTTGGTAATAGCTGACCACATTAGCCGTTTTACATACGATATAAGGCACACACAATACGAAAACGGAAACAAGACAAGAATAAAAATAAGAACACGGCAGGAGGAAAAGCAAAAACAAGAGAGAAAACGAAAAGAAGAAATTAATTCTTCCCGAATTAAGAAATATTATGGAAAGACAGAAGCAATTCATGCTCACTATTATAAAATGATTGAAAGAAGAGACTGATGTCATGGAAATTAAAGAAGTCAGCGAATTTTGAGGAACATTTGTGTGAGAAATAACTGAAGTTAAAGAAAAAGTCACTGAACTTGAAGGAGAGATAGCCTGGCTCAAACAACAATTAGAAGAGAAAGGCGGTCAGTTAGTACTGTCGTCTAATATTAGGTTACAACCACTTTCTTTCGACAGTCAAGGTTCATGGTCAACACATAAGAGACAGTTTGAGCCAGCTGCTCGTTCAAATAATCGGAACGATGAAGAAAAGACAACAGCATTGGTATTAGTACTATGGAGTCAAGCATGACCTGCTCCAAACAATTCCCGCTGCACAACAAAAAAAATTTTAGCATTCTAGAAGGACCATTAGAGCTAAGATATGGCGACCAAGTATATCAGACTCAGCTCCAATCATACAGGCAACAAGGAGGAGAAAGCCTCCAGGAGTTCTAGGCTGCTGTGGTTAAATTAGCCCATTGAGTCTATACCGATGCACCAATAGAGTTTCAACAACAGTTAGCAATTGGAGCATTTATTGATGGAGTAAAAGACTAGGAGGTTAGGCGAATTCTTAAGTTAGTTAGGTACAAGCGAAGTGGTGAAGTTTTAGTACATGCCCTTGAAATTGAGGCTGCCTATGAAGATACCATAGAACCAAACTAGAGATTGAGAGCCGTAGCTGTGGAAGAGGAGCGCAACTATTGACAAAGACAAATTCCCAGACGAGACAAAAACAACAAAACAGCGATAGCCCGAATGGAGGTATCCGCTGTAATAAGTGTGGCAAATAGGGCCATATTAAGAGGAACTATCGTGAGCATAACATTCAAGATGGAATGTCCCGAAGTACAAAAGGTCATACGACTACTGATAAACTCGAATCACCAGCCGAAACAAGACCAACAACAAAATAGTGGGAGACAGAATGGAGGAGGCATGCCCTGTTATAAGTGTGACAGAGTGGGCCATATTAAGAGTAACTGTCGTAAGCGCAGTCCTGAGCGGGTAAATATCGCAGTTATGGAAGAGCCGCAGGAAAACTGGCAGGCTGGTACCTCGGGAACTATGCTGGTTAATAAATAGTCAAATGGCCTTTCCAGAGGACTATACCAGAAGGAGTGCAAGCTCTGCTAGAGTGAAGAAAAACAGAAAGATTTACTAATTGTGAATATCGTTAAAATTGATGTTTCAGACGGGGGACAAAAGATTATTAAAGGAAGAACAGTTAAACAATAAGGAAACAGGTCCTATTCTGAAATAGAAGAAAAGAGGAACTCGGCCCAATTGGAAGGATATTTCAAAGAAATCAACGGGGCTGAGGGTATTATGGGCACAATAGGACTCCCTTAGAGTAGAATATGGACTGTGAAGATAGCTTGGGAAAGTCCAGATGGGAAAAAAATTATTTTGAAATTGGTAATTCCCAGGTGTCACGTAGCAAAAGTACTTCAGCAAGTGCATAATGCAATATCTGGCGAGTTATCATTTGCATTTTGTAAGCGGCCTTACACCATTTAATACAGTAGTTTTCCGGCATTATATTATTTACATATGACCGCAAAAGATTCTAAAAAGGATTTTAATAAAAATTATATATTTTTAAAAATTACGTTATTACTTGGTGACTTTAAAAAGATTCCATTTAAGATTTCTAAAATTTTTATTACGTTTCAAATTAGAAACCTAGTAGATATGTTAGGTATTCCCAATACACCTAAGGTACTTGCGTAAGATGCAAGGTGTGTGAATTTTTAAATAATAATCCTAGAGAATTATGCGGCGTTAAATTTGAAGATCTTACCAGTCATTCTTGAACACATCTTCCAATCCATTTATCACATTGATCATCTCGAGAAACTGTTTTTAAATTGTTATTTTCTTTATTGTAGTATTTGTAGTTTAATATATTTGCAAACCTACAGAGATCTGGAAAAACCTTCCTCATTATCTCATTAATGCTGAAAATATGCTGTTTATTACGACGATAAATGTCAGAACCAACTAGAATAATGTTAATTGATTAAATAGATGTATGCAATTTTATTATCTATAATAGCAAATGGTCAATAAAAATTTCCTGACATCTATAAAAAGTAATAAACGTTTAAATAAAGTAATTAAACAAATTCGTGTTTGTTATCTATTAAGATCAGTAATCTAAAAACAAGTATAATTATTTGTTTAATATAACATATACAATGTCTCTGAGAAAATTGATATTCATTATAAACTATCGTTTCTGTAATTAAGGCTTTAAATGAAACTTCAGATTCGGCGTACTTCGTTCGTTAAAGGGCAAGAACTTGATCCTCTCGTTGCGCTTCTTCAGTTGTCCTCCTGAGACCGTCTGTGTTTAAAGTTCGTGTACTTTCCATTTTTTCCGTCGTAATAAATATTGTATTCGAAACCAATATAAAACTGTCCTCAAGCTACTTCAGAATAAAATAAAGTTTATATTTGGATTTTAAAAACTTGCTCAACTTTAAGTTTTTGAGATAAAATTATACGTAAGTTAAAAAATGCAGTAGTAATTGTTACTTAGAACTCCAATAAAAGTATACAAATTTTTATTATAACATAGTAATTGCCACACAAGTTCTTACATTTCATATCATTTCTTATTTTATTTATTTCCTACAAACATCTATAAGATGTTTCTGTTTATATAGCATTATTATAAAAAAATTCAACTAACGTACAGGGTTATCAACGACTGACTTCCCAAATCTTATTTTCAAAAACGGTAAGTGGTAAGATCGATTTTTTCATTATGTAATTGTTTGTTTGTTCTTCAAATAGCATTAAAAGATATGCATGCACTTTGAGTGGGCAGGGAATACCTTCGTAACGCTGAATGTAATTTTTCCGAGAGCACCCAACCTGTAATTCACCATTTGAAAGTTTTACAAGACACTACATGTTTTATTGTATCAATTTTTGAAATATACTCTAAGGAAATTGTCTTAGTTCTTTTTAGTTGCGTACGAAATAACATTATTCATTAAAAATAAACAGCTCAAAGTTTTATGTCATTTCATTTAGTAGTAATAATAAAATGGCCTTTATTAGGCAAAGTTAAATATAAGACTATTTTTGGAAATAACCTAATTTGTTGGTGTTTCAGTGTGTTTTTTTAATGAAAAATAATGGTACCTGCTTCATAGGTTATCAAAATTTAAGACGATTTCTTTAGAAAATTTTATTTACAACTCAAAAATGACTATTTCAGTTAATAAAATGTGTTTGTATCTACCTAGATGGTGTATTGCAAGTTGGATGTATCTAGAAATATAATAAATTATAGTTTAAGAAACTAAAAAAACACGCTTTAAGAGCAAACCGAACTAAAAAGTAAAAAATAAAAATGAAGTGATTGACAAAAAAAATTCATTTTATTGTAAAAAGCGTGGGGTGCTTAATATCAATTGTTATAAATATTATTGGTAGCTATTAATAAAAGTAATCATAAAAATATAGTAAAAAGCACCCCACGCTTTTTACAATAAAATGAATTTTTTTTGTCAATCACTTCATTCTTATTTTTTACTTTTTAGTTCGGTTTGCTATTGAAGCGTGTTTTTTTTAGTTTTTTTAAACTATAATTTATTTTTTTATTTCTTAGTCATAAAACGAAAACAAATGTAACAGTCTTCAACAATTTTTGTCGAAATTTTTTAATTAAAATTTTTTTTCAAAATTTATTGATTTGAATTTACTTCGGATTTTCTTTTATTTTCTTTTTTAAAATTATTGTATTGCTATGGTTGAATTGCTGTTTATTTTGACAAAACAAGAGAATTAAATGCTTTCAGAAAAAAAAACGTTCTTATCGTAAACTTGTAACTAGTTAATCTTGTATTTCAAGTATAGTATGAGTTACGGTATTCAATTAGTGGTTAACTTTCTGCCAACTTATCATGGATGCGATATTTTGGCGAATGCGCCGATCACACAACTTTGACATCCGCATAGAAAATTTTTTTAAAGAGAAATGCGTCGATACACATTCAAATTATTGTATTATCATCGGTCCTTAATACGTGCGCAAAATAAGACGTCTTGAAGTTGGTGAAAATTACATTGAAGATTCCGTTATTTTGCGAATGCGCCGATCACAAAACTTTAACATCCGCTTAGAAAATTTTTTTTAAGAGAAATGCGTCGATACGCATTCAAATTATTGTATTGTCATCGGTCCTTAATACGTGTGCAAATTTTCAATTTAATCAGACGTCTTGAAGTTGGTGAAAATTACGTTGAAAAATTCCGTTACATAGATAGATACATACATAGATACATACAAGTGAAGCTAATATAAAGCGTGTTAATAAGTTCAGCGTCCCAACGCCTTACCTAGAAGCTGCAAGTGTATCTGAGGAACAAACAAGCAGCTAGCTACAATAAATATATATTCAAATACCATATACTATTTTTGAGAACAAATTTGAGGAGTCTGTTTTTTATCACAATCTAAACACATGTTATAAAGTAGAATTTTGTTATTATGAAAATACAGTTTATGACAATATGTATGTCACAAAGAAGAAGCTAAACGATAAACTTTTTACGAAAGACAGAACAGATTTCTTAATACAGTTTTGTTTCTAAATGACATACCAAAAAAAATATGTTGTCTGGCATGTTCTTAAAAAGAGTAAAAATTAATAAAATTTTATGAAACGTTCCAGTTTGCTAAATATTTAGAAATATATTGTTATTCTGTTTTACAAGCAAGCAAAAATTTTATTTAATTTAAAACTAAATACATAATTATCAGTTACAGCTTTTCATTTTCTCACTTGTTGTGTTGTTTGAACAACACTAATTTTGATAAATAATAATTAAATCCTAATAAAAGCGAAAAAAGTAGACAGAAAAAAATATTAAATAGTGATGTATGAAATACTACTACATATAGTGTAATTTTTATAATTTTTTTTAAGTTTCGAAAAGTCAAGTTAGTTGTTGATTTATCCAGACATTCTTTCATACATTGTGTATTCTTAGTATTGCCTGTAATTATTTATTTATGCAGTTTTATATGTCTCGCGTATTCGTCAGGTATTTAAGATACGATTTTATAAATTGTGTTAAAAATATTATTGGATGAACTTATGCTATCAAAATTTGGAAAAAAAACAATTTTGTTTTGAAAAATGTCACACGCCTCAAATACATAATGCTGAAAATATTTATTAAATAAATTTGTTAACGTTTCGGAAAATTAAATTTTTAACGTTATTATAAACTATAAATTTCTTTAATAATATCGTTTCTAGATTTTCACATAGATTGGAGATACTTTTTGACAAAGAAAAGCATTTTTTTCAAAAAAGACAACAACCTTTTTGGATCAGACATTTATTTAATAATATCATTTAAATAATTTGTAGGTTTACTACTTAAAGAAAATGCAAAAAAGTATATTTTACAATAGATTCATTTACTGTATAACTTCCTGAAATCATCATTAATATCTATTATTATTTTGGCCATAACTAATATCATCAATTTTGAGGGAATAAGCAAATGAACGAATTAATAGGAACTTAAGATGATGATTGAGAACAAGCATTATGTACAAGTCAACAAAAATCATTAATTATTCTCTAAAATATTTTGTTTATTTTTTAAATAACCAGTACTGTCAAAATTATTAATGCAAATTTTATAAACTATGTGATATTGGCGTTATCAAACAAACATTATTATTAATTATTAATTTCGAGAATGTTTAGTGACCTGCTGTATATTGATATTACAACTTGGCGAGAGTAGGTCAATCAAAAGCAGAAAAACTATTATTTTAATTTAGTCGACGTTTCGCTAACTTTTATTAGCATCCTCAGGACTAGTTAAATAGTGTGTTTCTTGTTCATAATAAATTAAACAAACGAGAACTGATACAAAACATAAGTTTAATTAAATACAACATAGAACACATAAACCGTCTTTTTTAATTTTTTAAGACCTTTTATGTGTTCTATGTTGTATTTATTATAAACTATATTTTGTACCAGTTCTCGTTTGTTTAATTTATTACTGATTATGAACAAGAAAATCACAATTTAACTTGTCCTGAAGATGATAATAAAAGTTAGCGAAACGTCGACTAAACTAAAAATGTAGTTTTCCTGTTTTTTGATTCACCTATTCCCAACAAGTTGTAATATCAATTAGGTATTAATACTGTATTTTCTATATTGTATCCTAACAAGAACTTTATCGGGCTGTCTTTTCCGAAATAATCCAACACTTAGAGCTTAGAAATTATTTTTTAGTTTCTCTTCTTCTTTTTATTCAAACTTCACTAAAATAAAAAACTTGTCGCAGTTAAATTATTAACCTATAAACATTGATCTTCATAACATCCCTTAAGGAGCATTTTATACTTCCAGATCAACAAATAAATCCATTAATCCATAACATTTTGGAGAGTAGCCATAAACGGGCTATCAAATATTATGACATTATTTTATATACTGGTCCATTGGCATTTTAAACGTGTACTAACATTTACCAAAAAATAATCACAGGGTGATGTTATCAGCACTAGAGAAACATTGCAAAAATTGAGTCCGGTCCTAGAATTATTCTAAAGTAAATTGTACTTTTGACTAGACTAAAAGTGTATAATATTTGTATCAAATTTTATCCAAATATTCAAAGCCATTTCAGAAATATGGCCGACTACAGTTTTAATCAAAAACACTCTGTATCTGAAAAACGGTTCACATTCAAGGATAAGTCTGAGGTATACTCTATCTCACTATGTCATTTTAAATCTGAAACACTCTATTATATACAGAGTATATAATATACAGATTATATAATATACAGATTATATAATAGAGTGTTTATACACTTTTATATACAGTGTAAATAAAACATGGCGGTGTCGTTTTCGCTTTTTTTGACTACTGTGTTTTAAAACGACACCAGTTAAATGACGTTATAAAATTAAAATTCAAATCTTTATCTTATGGAGTTGAAAAAAATTAGGAAAATCTTGCGTAGATGTTCAAATAACATCGATAAGCCAATAAATCAATGGTGGGAGATGCCCATTTAAATTTAAATAAAAATATGTAAAAATACAAAAAAAAAAAAATCTTCTTTTCAATAAACGGTAAATATTTTCCTTAAAATTCATTCGCAAACGAATATCCTGAAGCCGAAATCCAATAAAACTAATGAAACACATAAAAGCTCTTCCCACCTTTCTAAAATATTAAATGATGTTTCTGAAACAACCAACCGAGGATTCAACTCTGTGTATATTCTATTAATTTAATCTTTTAAATTTCCGATATACAACTAATCTAACTAAACTGCTTTACATATAACATAAAATTTATATACTCTGCATAAAAATAACCATTTTAATAGAGTACACTTCTTTTATGCAATAGTTACAAAACATAGAGGTTAAAAAGTTCAAATACTGATATTGGTGAAATTTTATACAGGGTGTCCCAACCAAAATTAGGCATCCTGATTAACTTTGGAGATAAAAGTTTTTTGAAAAATTGGTGAAACATGTCGACCCTGTTTCCAAGGGGGACATATTTTAATGTAATTCTTGTATACCTATCATCATCCCTCTACCCTACACGGCCACCCCCTCAAAAAATTCAAATGGCAAAGGGAGTCGAGTGATACATCTTGTGAAAGGTCTTTCAATTCTCTACATAACTGTGCATTTTTTAAAAACTTTTATCGATTCGTTCCTGGGAAATAATTGTTTCATTATTTTAGATTTGGGAAATAAAAATAAAAGAAGCAGTTTAAATTGCAGTTTAAATTATCGTATGTATTGTTCAAAATGACCCCCACCGACTTCCATACAGTAGTATAATCTGTCTTGAAATTCTGTACGAACATTTCTGAACACATCTGGAGTCAATAAACGGCATTCTCGAAAAATTCTTTCATGTAACTTTTCCAGAGATGCGGGTTTTGTTGTAAATACCTTCGATTTCAAATGTTCCCACAGAAATAAATCTAAGGGATTTAAATCGGGTGACCTAGCGGGCCACTCCACAGGACCTCTTCTTCCAATCCATCGCTCGGGAAACCAATTATCCAAAAATTGACGGACTACTATAGCAAAATGTGGGGGTGCCCTATCCTGTTGACAAAACAGTTCGCCCTCTAAAAGATTATCGTCATCTTTGAGGATTTGGGTAATCATTAGGTCGATGTTATTTTCTAACAGATCGAGGTACCTTTCGCCATTTAAATTGTCAAGAATAAAACACGGTCCGACAATGTGATCCTCTAAGATTCCAGCCCAAACATTTAACTTCTGAGGCCTTTGGGTATGAGTGTCCATGAACAAATGTGGATTGGTTTCACTCCAATACCTACAATTGTGCCTGTTTACTCCCTATTTAACTGAAATGTCGATTCATCAGAAAAACACGTATTGTACAGTAAATTGACATTATCGTTTAATTGTTCACTAAAAATCTTACAGAATTCAAGCCGACGATCGGGATCATCTTCGTTTAATTCGTGTACCAATTTAAATTTATATGGATGAAATTTGTGGGCAAATCGATGAACACTGCTTCGTGATACACCGGAAGCCTCAGCTACTTTCCTGGTCGACTGAATATTATCCATCTGCAAATGACCCAGAACTACCACTTCGACTGCTTCATTCCTAATCGGTCGCTGAGGTTCATGCTTTCTGTTTCCTACAGAACCTGTTTCCATAATTTTGTCAATAATTGTAAAACATACTGATGACCAACCCTTCTATCTGGGTGATTTCTATTGAATATGTGCTCCGTAACTCTAGCACAATTATCGTTTTTAAAATAAATGCTGACAATTTCTATTCTCTCCTGAAGGGTATAAACCATTTTGAGAACTTTGGTAAAATTTATCTCGATTTAAAATTGGTTGTGAACAAATTAATGTTCAAGGACTGTCAAATACTTATGAGTCTTTTATTATTCTAAAACTAAAAGGACAAGGAAAGTGTTTTTTGTAGAAAAAACTCGTGTTGATTTGAGAGCACTAAAAAATGTAGTTTTTTTTTTATAAATTCCAATACCCAGTGCCGTGTATTTTAGATTTTTTAAACGATTTCGATTGTGTGTAATAATCAAAAATAAAATTATATTCCTTAAGAACGAATCGATAAACGTTAAAAAATATATACACTTATGTAGAGAATTGAAAGACCTTTCAAAAGATGTATCACTCGACCCCCTTACCATTTGAATTTTTTGAGGGGGTGGCCGTGTAATGTAGAGGGATTATGATAGGTATACAAGTATTACATTAAAATATGTCCCCCTTGGAAGCAAGGTTGACGTTTTTCACCAATTTTTCAAAAATTTGTTCAGAGTGCCTACTTTTGGTTGGGTCACCCTGTATAAATGTTAACGTTCTTCTGCAGTATATTTAACAATATGAAATTTTATTCCAACAATCTTTAAGACAATTTACTATGTAATAGAAAATTATTAAGGTAATCTCTTTTCCAATTTATTTCACTTTGTTGTTGAGTTTATGTTTTACATACTATATACTTTAATATTGGAGTTCGATGTAAAACCTTTAGTAAAAACAGTAGGCTGTTCTATTTTGCATTATTAAAATTAAAATAAGTTGGTACAAAGATCTGTTACTTTTAATAAAAATATTTTCAATTTGCTTGAAGTTGAGTTAGTGAAACAAGAAACAAAAAATTCTTTGGAGGCTCAAGAGGGTGTTATTTTTTACTGTGGACACAACAAAATTTCAATCTGGGTTTCAAGCTAAGCAGTCGAGCCATGGCTGTACATGGCTCTATTAAGGCTTACAAAGAATGGACTAAGGTCCTTTTTAATCAAAAGAAGATCAGTCCAGAAGAGATCGATGAAGTTCTTATGGTATGAACAAGATTTTTTTAACTTACACACATTTTCTTTATATATGTTTACACCAAGAATTATTTAGATATGAAGTATTATTAATGAACTTTGCTTTAACTATACAAAGTATGTTATTTTATTTATTTATTTATTTATTTATTTAAGATGCAACTACCCAGACAGATAAAAATCAAATTACCCATCACGAAATATCGACCCGTTTAACACCTTAGTAGGAATTGAAAATATGAACATTTCAAAGTGTTTCGCATGATCACATAAAGCTCTTAGAATACTACGTCTCAAATAATAAAAAACTTAAATCCGTCAACGCGTATAATAATAAGAGGGTTTTGCCATCTAAAATAAAACTCATTTTACATACACAAGAAGCGGCATATTAATGGAATAATATTTGTATTTGTTTAATGGAAATATTAAAAAAAATCATTCGCGGAATGAAGTCCCTTGTCAATAATAGAAGTTTTAAATAAATTTTATAGGGGAACAAATGCAGATCCTTCTTTAAATTTGCTTGTCAGGTGTCATAAGACAAATTCGTCTGTTGACTCAACCTCCTCAAAGATTTAGAACGATCGTTTTCCATCATACATACCTCTAACAGTGTCGACCACCTCCTCTATTCTTTTACTTGATCTTCCATAATTTTTTTTTGCTTTCAATAATGCCTGAATCTTGGAAATTCATTAAAATCCTAGAGATAATCACCATAACTATTTTAAAGGTCACAGCAAAATTTGGAACACGCTCTCTGAATTCATTGTTATATTTATTTTTATATATTTTTTTTCATTTCGGTAAAAACGTTTTTTGCTCCAAGGAAAACAGTTTGAACTCAAAAATTCCTTAAAAAATCAGTAAACCGTTTAACCGAAACTTGAACCTGACATTTTAATCTGACATAACCATTAATCACAGAATTAGTAGTCTAATCAAAGACACCCGTTCGAAATTTCACAAGTACCTTTGATCGTACTTTCTTGTTGATATCTCGGTCCTAATCTCAGACTAATAATACTAGATGAGTAACCAAACATAAAAAATTGTCCGATTTATCTACATCCCACGCGAGATACGTAAATATAATCGCTGGTTTTATTCCTATTGGTCAGAATCATGAACACAGCATGAAGAAACTCGATTGATGCCCAATCTATCACCGTCTTGACAACAAATAGTGTTCTGTAAGACGACGCCTGTCATTTTATTCTGTGTTTTTAAATGATTTTAAAGTTTTGTTATTTGGTACTGTGATTAGTAATCGATTTTTAGTTACAAAAAATTTATTTATAAATATTTATTGAGAAACAATGACTAATAAGTAGAGTGGAATGAAAAATAATATTAACTGAAAATTTTTTGTTAATTATTATTTACTAACTTTTATAAATCTTATCACAGATAAGTATAACATATATCATTTTAAACAATTATTTTCCCGGCTATTTGCCAAAACGCTGAAACTTGGATTACAAAAAAGATAATATGCACATTATGTTCAGTACAACTGACTCAATAATGTTATTTTTAATTTCAACTATTCTGTCTAGTAAAACCAAAAATAAATAAAACACAAGGTACTCACTTATACTTATCTGTGATAAGATTTGTAAAAGTTAGTAAATAATAATTAACAAAAAATTTTTAGTTAATATTATTTTTCATTCCACTCTATATTTTAACTTTTTATCAAGAAGAGGAACTTAATTTGTTTTTAAATTATTTCATTGACCCTAAGGGTATTTCCACTATATAATTTCAAGTATTCTGTTCTCTGAAGCCATTAATGTTTATTACATTAAGGTTTACAAGTTTCCTTACTTTGGATTCTTTAAATGTGCTGGCTACCCTGATGACGCTATGGCAAGCAGAAACACGTGTCGGTAGATATTTTGAAGTTTTTTAAAGTGAGTGTCAACTGGTGAGTACCTTGTGTTTTATTTATTTTTGGTTTTACTAGACAGAATACTTGAAATTAAAAATAACATTATTGAGTCAGTTGTACTGAACATAATGTGCATATTATTTTTTTTGTAATCCAAGTTTCAGCGTTTTGGCAAATAGCCGGGAAAATAATTGTTTAAAAAGATATATGTTAAACTTATCTGTGATAAGATTTGTAAAAGTTAGTAAATAATAATTAACAAAAAATTTTCAGTTAATATTATTTTCCATTCCACTCTATATTTTAACTTTTTTCAAGAAGAGGAACTTAATTTGTTTTTAGACTAATAAGTATGTAGTGTTCGGTCAAAGAGGAGAACCACGAGGTTGTCTTTTCACAGGTAAGTAAACAAAACAAATCAGGACCGGCATAATGCGAAAGTGTGAAAGCTCAAAAATAACTAAAATTAATGATAGCTTTACAAAAACAAAAACAACAACATCTGATTTCATTTGAACAGCAAAAAAATCCACATTTTATCAAAAAAGATACTTATACAAAAATATTTATTTTATCTTCAATGGAAATTTCATTCATAAGGTTGCTCACAAATTGTAGATATTTTAAAGTCAATTGATATTTTTTTAATTCAACATGTGTTTATTTTCAGATTTCCCAAGAATCTGGAGAGAAGAGAAAGTTGGCTAAAAGCTCTCAACATGTAAAATGCCAGTAAGTGGCACTACGTGTGTTCACAACACTTTAAAAAAATTGAATATAATATTATAAGATCTGGATTAAAAGTGTTGAAAATCAGTGATGTTTCATATTTCCCCTGGCATCACTGTCACCACTTCGTCACACGGACTGTCCAGGTTAAGAGAGATTATATTGAAAATTAATAATGTACTAAGTAGTCACTCATTCATATCTCATGAAATAATCAAATGTTAGTCTTTGTTAAAATAGTAAACAAGTCTCGCTTACGTATTTTGGATATATTTTGGGGTGTCTCATAACTGGTTTAACATTTTTTTTCTTAAAATCGATAATTGTGATTGTAGTGATATTTTTAATATACACGTGTAAATGGTATAATTTCAACAATAAAAATCATTATATCCAAGTGGTTGGGAGAAAGTCTATAACAAAACAGGAGTCAAAGGAAACCACAAATAAGTTTCAAAAAATGTCCTGATATAACGGGTGATTATAAAGTATGGGATATATTTCAACTTATAATATTCTTAACAAATCAAATTAATAACAAAAAGTGAATGGAATCTAGTTGCTTACATAATGGGATTTCTGATGTCAAACACAAGTTACCGCAAATGCTTGATATGACCTCCATTTTGTTGTTGTAAAATTACCAACCGCTCCTCCAAATTGTATACAGCACTATTTAATATTTCTGGTTGAATTACACGAATTTGCTCTCTAATACTGTCCTTTAATTCCTCCAGCGTTGTTGGCCGTGTTCTAAACACCAAATTTTTTAAATAACCCCACACCCAGTAATCCGCTAGGTTAATATCAGGCGATCTTGGTGGCCATGAATTTGCAAAATGTCTGCTTATAACACGATCTTGAAAAACCGCAGTTAACAATTCTTTAACTGGTCGGTAAATGTGCGGAGGTGCTTCATCCTGCATAAAAATCATATTTTCAATTTCTACGTGCTAGTTTTGCTACTGTGGAATTGCATAATTTCTTAACATTTGCAGGTATCGTTCACCAGTAACAGTTACAGATACGGCCTCCCCATTCTGTATTTCCTCGAAAAAGTATGGACCAAAGATGAAATTAGCTGTGAAACCGCACCAAATGGTGACTTTTTTTGTCATAAAGGCCTTGCTGAACGATTTCATGTGTATTTTCTGTTGACCATATTCGACAGTTTTGAGTATTAATTCCACCATTAAGAGAGAAATGGGCCTCATCTGTCCATAAAATATGGGATAACCATTCGGGTTCAGTTTCCATCTGAGCCAATACGTGTAATGAAAAATCATACCTGAGAGCAAAATCTGCGTCCTTTAATTCAAACAGCAGTTGCAGTTTATAGGGATACATTTTTTAGGATTTTCCGTAAAATTTTCCAAACCGTGGTGTATGGCATTTGTAATCGTTTTGATATCGCATTCACACTACTGATTGCTAGCGGATTAGTATTGGCTACGTTTTGATTTTCCTAAAGAACTTCTGCAACTTGGACATCACTAATCCTAAGTCTTCCTGACCTCGGAAGGTCTTTTACAGACCCTGTTCTTTCAAATTTGCTAATCAAATTACGATATGCCTTCATTTTGAACGGCCCTGCTCTCAAACCCATTTTCGTACGAAATCTTCGTAATCCAGTAGTGTAATTTTTACCGCCTTCATAATAACATTGCACTAAACTAATTCTTGTTTGCAGATCCATATTGAAATTGTTACAATTTACGTTACGCGAGTTTTATTTTGAGAACAATTCTCTAAATTACGATTATTTCGTTTGACACTTGTATTAATAGTTGTCACGACAATTCTTTTGTTTTCCATAGATACACTAAAATCCAATTATTGAGGCAACTAGATTCGGTTTACTTTCTGCTACTAGCATAATTTCTTAAAACTACATAAGAATTTAAAATAGACCCCTTACTTTACAATAACTCCATACATGACATTTCATTTAAAAAAATGTTTCGTGACCCTCTAGAATGGTCTTGGCTCACCCTGTATATTCGAAAACCATTTTCGCTTATAGACTGTTTTGTCTAATTTACTTATGTTTATAAATCAAATTTCTAGCTGTCACAGAACTCGAGATATCGAAGTCGGACGCACTATGGCCCCACCATGTATATTACTTTTTAATTGGCGATTTTATGGCCCTAATAGCACAACGTAGTCCTATGGACATCCGATGAACGTCCTCAGTGGACATTATAGATAATTCAGGACGTCCCATGGACAGCCTTTTTTAGTCCAAAGGACATCTTATGGACGTCCTTGGGATGCCCAAATGTCACAATTTTGAACCATATTCGGACGTCCATATGGAACATCCGAAAGACGTCTATAATGGGACATTACTTGGATATATTTTTAATACCCCATAATACCCATATTAGTTTTTTCTTTCTTGGGCCTCACTATCACATAAATTATTTTTCCAAACTTATCGATTATCTAAAAAAATACACTTATCCAGTTATGACATTGGAAAAATAAGCCTCCGCGCTTGTGACTACATTAAAGAATTATTCAGAGGGTGTTTTATGACAACTAAAACCAGACAAAAGACTTATTTTTGCAGTATCACACTGGGTAACTGTATTTTTTTCAGATAATCAAGCTTGGTACGTATTCGTGGGTAGCAAGCCCCAAGAAATATTAAGAGAATGCTACAAATAACATATTAATGCCCCAGAATAAATCACATGTAGATTTGTATTGTTGTCTACTTCTATTATGCTGTCGACTTCAAAAGATGTCCATTTTATGTCCATGGACGTCTGTACATAAAATGGACTTAGAATGGACGTCCCTAGGACGTTGTGTGCTATTAGGGAGCATCCATAATAACAGGAGTAATAAATATTTCACTGAACACACAACACTGCTTAGTAGTAATTTCTATTATTCCAGTAAATTAGCAGCATCTCTTCTAGAGGTTCAAGTATTAACTTTTAAAGCCTGTTGCTCAAAATGCATATACAAGTGTTAAAAATTCTTTAAAAGATCGAATAGATGTTATATATGCGAATGGATGTAAACATCGGAGAAAATTAATGAAAAAACACCCCCTCAAATGCCATGTTGACTTTGATAGTGTAAAAGTGTCAGTTACTTTGGCCTAAATACCAAAAAGTTTTGAAAGAATCCTTTAAAAAATCGAATAGATGTTAAATATTATCAAGTATAAACTGACAAATCGAAAAAGTCCTTAAAACTTGTGAAGGGATGTAGATATCGAAAAAATAAATGAAAATACCCCCCTCAAATGCCATATCGACTTTGACAGTGTAAAAGACTCAGTTCCTTTGGAAGAAAAACCAAAAAGTTTTAAAAAAAATCCTTTAAAAAATCGAATAGATGTTAAATATTATCATATATAAACTGACAAATCCAAAAAGTCCTTAAAATTTGGGAAGGGATGTAGATATCGAAAAAATAAATGTCCCACCCACCTCTCCACTTAGGCAGCCTACTCCTCTGTATCCTGTGTCTCAGTAACTTTGGACAAAAAAATTTTTGAAAAAATTCTTTAAAATATCGAAGAAATTTTTTGTTGGCTGGCCACATTACACGTCTGCTGAGCGTATGAAATAGAGAGTGCGTCGTTTTCATTTAATTTGTCGATCACCCTCTTTACATGATCAAAATGAACATAATAATAACTTACCGCCTCTAACCATGCGTCCCATCGCGTCACAACATACTGTGGTGGTAATGGCAGTTGGTATGGCGTGCCTTAGAGATATCGCACACACACCGGCGCCAGTACGTCATTACCGTCAGTGGTGCCAACAGGAAATTCAATCTAATCTCCCCCTTTAATCTTTTCCCCACCTATGTCGGTAGTTCGTGATCACATATTTTTTTTTTCGAGACGGCGCTTTTGAATATATCTTCTTGATGCCGGCTATTAATCTGTCTGTTGTGGGATAGCAATTTCTAACAGTTTCTACAATGCGATGAAGTCCGTGTGCTAAACATGTAATAAATTTACATACTTGCATGTGTTTTTAAGCGCACTGCAGATGCCTTCATATTGAAAGCTGCGTCAGTTACATAAAGTAATACATGTTTTTTATTGTTCTTCAAGTCGACGTTTCATATTTTTCTTAGAACGAAAAATAACAAGTACAATTTTGGGGATTAACTGCGGGAAGTGGATATTACCGCACATGGTTACCGCAGCCGTTCTGACGACCAACATTGCGAAATCGAACATTTCGCCCACAGTGAAAGGATTAAAATTGTGCCTCTGCCAAAAACATCTATTCTTCACCATGTTGTGTACCTATGTACGGCACGATGTATGTATCAACCTGGAATCTATTATTTACTGGCAGGCTTTTATAATAACAGATTAAAATCAGTCTAAAATAATATTAAATTTTGCACAATTTGACAACATCGCACAACATTCCCTGTGGTCGCTCACCCAAAGTGATTTTTCTGCCGCCTAGACTAGACTAGACATACTTCACAAGTAAACAAAGTATATTTTTTAATTTATGAATTTTAAATGCAGTATTTTTGTTAAATAGGATGTATTGCGGTGTTACTTGTTTTATATTGGAATTTTAATAACATTCTAGTGCAAGTAGACATAAAGTTTTACTAATATTTTTTGTAGCTGATTTGTCTAGTATTAAATCTTTGTGGAAAGATAATGCAGACAGCATATTTTAGACATGTTTTGCTTTCCGTAGAATAATATATCACAATGGTATAATTTACTGGTTACCTACTGATTATTTTTTGTGTTCATTCTGAAATCTATTTACTGTTTGTAAAAAGTTTAACAAATAGAAATTGTAGGTGGTTGTTTCGTTGAAATTCTAGTCAGTTTATATGTTAAATTTACTTTTTCCTAATATTCTAATGTGCCATTTCTAATTACTAACTTATGCACACTAGATAATGGAATAATTGTTTGCAATAACAGGAGGAATTTCAAACTGATTAAACATAGTTTAATTTAAAATTAATTAGACTAATTGAATATTGCATTAAATTTTTAGATACCTGTAGAGCTAATACTTATCTATGGCACTACAACTTAAAAAAAAATTGCATACTTTTTCGACTATTATTTGTATTTAAGAATCATTTTAAGTTTAAAAATCAAATTAATATTTTAAATTATTATGGTACACAGACAGATACCTTGCTGATTTAATTTCGTTAAACGCTAACGTGATCTCGATGAATATTTTAAATTTTATTCTCCTTTATTTCCACAATCTATAAAATAACTAAGGTTCAATACAAATGAAATTGTAACTGAAATAAATGAACTTTTACTAAACCAACGAAACATTATTTAAATTAATAAGTGTTATTAACTGTTAAAAGCTAAAAAAATAACTTTATTAAAATTTCCATATAAGTTGCCAGCTATACTTACGACGATATGTATACGTTTTGTAGAGTAACGTTTGTTATAATTTGAAAATTTAAAAAATTTTGCTGAATTTTGGTATTTAAACAATTTTCTGCAAAATTTATATTATTAATAATTATTATACAGTTTATAATTTCAATGGGAGCGGACTGTTTAATCTGCATAATACATTTTGGCTTACAGTAAAAATAATATTAAAACGAAAATACTGACACTATGGGAATTATAATCTGTACATCATTACACACACCAGTGGTCTCTATAAAATCATTCTCCCTCGACATATTTTATTAATTTTTAACATATTTTAGAAATTTCAAAAAGTTTATATGTAATTTTTTGCGTAAATTACAAATCTGCTTTAAATTTTTTAAATACTCTACAAATATATACAGAGGTAAGGAAAAGTAATTTATTTTAATGGAACATCCTGCATATTTTTGAATATTTGAATTCTATTTATCATTCGGAATACAATGGTATACAATACTTATAGATTTGCTTTCAAAATAGAAGAGATGTTTAAAAAATATGTAACAAATATAGCAACGATAAATTATAACGTAAGTGGTCTTATAGGTTTTCCTATTATAAATTCCCTCAGTATAAACTAAGAATTCGTTTGTCCACATTATTCTTCTTATAAAACTTCAATTTTCCTGAATTCCTCGCAATATATCTTCGCAAAATCTGCGACGATTTACAAAATCATCAGGAATTTGTTTTTTGGGAAGGAAAAACATTAAAATTCTTAAGATTGTATCCTTAAGGACTTTCAATATACTGGTCTTGGAAATTTCAAAAAATGGAGCTGCAATTTTTAAAGATCTACTGGGGTCTTCTTGAAAATATAATATTATATTTAATTTAAAAAAATTAGGTATTTTTAATTCAGTATCTTCCGTCAACACACGTTTTGGTTTATTTCGTTTTCTACTTTCTAAATTATTATACACAGAAAATTTTTGTGCAATATGTTTAAAAGTAATTTTACTTGGAGCTTGCCTAATAAAATATTTATGTTGACACTCTCAGCAAGCTGCTTTCATTATTCTATGACGTTATATAAAAACATCATAAATTTTAGGTCTTTCGTCTAGAGTATATCTCATTATTTACTATTAGTGTAATTTATTTTAACAATTAGTTGTTCATTTACTTTATGTTACATTAGAATTGGTAGAAGTTTTTGTAAGGTTTTGTAAAATGGGTAATCATGATTTTAACGTTTATGGTAATACGATTCGAGTTTTTGGCGAAGGTTCCGGTTATAATGAATTGATTTTTTTTTTCACATACACATACTCTCACGTGTTTACTATCTCCACAAACACTTATACTCGTAGATTCGTTGATTGAAAGTCCAGGTAACACTTACACACTACTTTATTAACTAATTTATATTTAACATCAGTTCATTAATGACTGTCTTAGCTATAATCACAATAAAACACTTTTAAGTCTCTCATTTCTTCCTTACTCGTTCACTTTTAACTTAAGAGTGAGACTCGGCCCACCGTGCATTTTATTTATCCATTCACGCGGTCTAGAACATTCCATAACATTCCCGGCCCTTCTCGTACAATTCTAGTAACATATTTCCAGTCTATACAGTCCAGTGGCATAACAATACTATTACTGTATTAAATTGTTGTGATTATTTAGTCCGTCTTCAAAGATTACCAACTGAAGTATTAAATTTCTCAGAACAGTTTCTTACATGCTTAACTTCTGTAAATTCTTTTCTGAAGCTTCCACCGCTTCAACAAAAATTATTTTTTTCCTTTATTGAAATAATTTTGCACTATTTTACGTTTACTTATTTTTATATATGAAGCTCCAGTGCTGGTCAGATGGATGAAATCTGTGCTGGAAGAGATACGAGTTAGTGCTGCTTTGGGAGACTGTCAGTTGGACTTCGGGGTGAGGAGCAGCTGTCTACAAGGCAGCTGCTCTCACCCCATCTATGGTGTCTAATAATGGATGGTCTCTTGGAGCGCCTAATTTCGGAAGGATTCTATGCACAGGCATATGTGGATAACAGGCTGGTCCTAGTGACCGACCACTTCCTAAACATCGTTTGCAATAGAACGTAGGTAGCTTGTAGAATAATAGAAAGATGGTGCGGCGAAACAGGTCTCTCAGTCAATCCATTCAAGACTGAGATGATCCTTTTCACCAAGAGAAGAAAAAATATAGGATTTTAGGACACCAACCAAGTATGGTAAACTTCTCGCGTTGCACAGCAGGTTAGATACCTTGGGAGTGACCTTACATAGTAAACTGTCATGGGGGCCGCAGATCGACAACGTCATCAAAAAGTTGACTGCAACCTTCTGGCAATTGCGTCGAGCGGTAGGTAGGAACTGGGGCCTCAACCCACGGATCCTACATTGGCTGTACAAGGCGGTCATCAGGCCGAGACTCCAATATGGATCTGTGGTCTGGTGGACGAGCATTGACAGAGCGATTACGTCCCGAGAACTGGCAAAAATCCAGAGACTAGCCTCCTAGGGATCACTGGCGCAATAAGGACGACACCGACAGCTACTCTGGAGGTTCTGTTAGGCCTGCCAACACTTCCCTCGAGGAGAAAGGGGAGGCTATGGCGGCCTATCTGAGAATGCGGGATACTGGATCTCGGGTGGCCACCATACCGTCCTCCGGGGCGGGATTATACCTAGAAGGCAAAGAAGTACAGGAGAGCTTTTCTCTAAGTTCGTACACCACGGTCTTCCAAGCAGAGATTTACGCCATCCTAGCGGTGACGGGTTAAGCTGAGGTTAAGAATGGGGCAGAACAGGTGATATACATCTGCTCCGATAGCCAGGCTGCTATAAAAGCGGTGTGTTCCCCCCAGGACGAGATCAGTTCTCGTCCAGGAATGTAAGTATGCCCTAGAAGAGCTTAACAGGCATAAACAAGTGAGACTGGTGTGGGTCCCGGAACACACCGGAGTTCCAGGCAACGAGAAGGCAGATGAATTAGCTAGATTTGGAGCCGAGGAACACTGTCTCGGGCCTGAGCCAATGTTAGACATTACAAGAAGGCAGGTCACAACGGCCCTCAATGAGTGGGCCTACGAGACACTGAGGAAGCATTGGAGGACCAACAGGGCTCGCAGGCAAACCCGAGATTTTGTGACGGGGCCGAACAAATTGAGGTCGGCCTGGTGACTGGGGCGGAGTCGAAAAACTCTGAATCTCTTAATCGTAGTTCTGACAGGCCACTGCAAACTTAGGAGGCATCTATTATTGATAGGTATTGAGGAAGGCCCTACATCTCCAGGATGTGGGAGTGGTGAAGAAACATCTTACCACTTCCTAGGACAGTGTGAAGCGCCTGCGCGCCTGAGACATAGTATTTTCGGTTCTGAGGCGCTTCAAAGGGAGGAGATGAGCTCCCTCGCAATGAATGACATCCTGACCTTCATTACTCTTAGTTGGCTATGACGGCGTTGGGTGCTAAACAAATGTATGTAGCTCTCATTTACCATTTGACAAGTATTAATTATCATGCCGGGGCGCTTAAATTATAGGCACGAAGATTATTTAAATTTGTTTATATGGTTTATCTGGTTTATATGGAGAATGTAACAAAGTTTTATCAAGAACGTGAAATATTTGCTAATAGATATCCAGAGAAACAAAAACCGTCTCCAAACAGTATTAAACGAATAACGGAAAATTTCAAAAATTTTGGCATTGAACTTAATTGGTAATTGAACTTAAAATACATAGCAGAATCCCCATATATTGAATTGGCAATATTTCGAAAACTAAAAATTTTCGGAATAGACATCCATATACAAACTTACCTTTATTTTTAATGGTAAATAAGATAAGATTATAAAAATGGGGGTGTCTATTTGAAAAAAATTGATTTTTGACAGTTTTCTCAATTTCATTTTCATTCTTATTTTTTGAACACTCTGTATTAATACTTATCAAAATATTATAAAAACTCTATTAAAGTAGGTCTTTCCAACAAAGAATCTAACCCAAATTAAATAATAAAGGCTTCCGTATAAGAAAAATTGATAATTCTTTTAGTGCCTGCAAATGTCATTTTTGACATAAGAATTGAAAGCAAGAGAGACTTAGGTATAGGACATGATACACAAAATCGGCCGAGAATTTTGCGTACAATCCAAAAATGTAATAATATATAGGGTGTCCTATTTAAAATAAGCAAGTTGACATCTACTTCCGGTATAACCGGAAGTGCCACTATCAAAAAGGTGCATCGACTTTAGTTTACTGCCAAATTTTAAAAATTTTCCAATGTCTACTTTTCGAGATATCGATCGCCGTAGTTCGTCGTGGGACACCCTGTATACTCCCTAGTTTTGTTTGTGCTTTATAATAAGAACAAAAAAGTCGAAACACTTTATAGAAATAAGAAAATAGAAATATTCAACAAACAATTCACAAATAAATAAGATGTTCATTTAATATAGGCATAGATGTTTAGCTCCAAGACTGCTATAAATTTTCGTTGCGTTTTTGATAGTAGGTGACTCGTATATACCCTTTCATGAACGTCTCTAGAAGTGTTAAGCATATAAAAAATGAATCATACAATGTCTACAAAACTTCCTTATAAGTAGAATTAATTCCATTGGAATGTTCGGGGCGCTAGAGAGAATTGCCGTAAACTATGCAAATATGTATTTTACTGTATATTGAGTATGTGTAATACATAAAATGTGTATTTACATGGGTATTTCGTCAACGTTCTCTTGAGTAAATGTTCGAATTTGTGTCCCATATTTGTTATGCATATTAACATATTATGCTGTTCATTTACAATTTTCCTGTAGTCAGTCAAACACTTCTGGATGTTGTTGAATTGTCTTTACTACATTCTCAACAATGTATTCACAGGAGTGGCATACACTCACTCAGTGTCTGAATAACTAACTAGCCATTTATAGACATAGTGAGTGATAAATGTATCCCTCTGGTAGTCAGTGCTACTAAGAGTGATACATCATTGATGTATTAGTGACTGATAGCGACCTACAAAGAACGTACCAAGAGCATCGATTTCTAACCCTGGTGGCTAAAATATATACTGAATAAGATTTGCAGGAAATAACTACCCAGCGGACAAAAGCCCCGACCTACATTGAATTAAACCTGCAAATCCTGTTTGGTAGCTAGGATCTTCACAAAAATGGAAAATTATAAATAGCGGTATAACACACTTGGTCACAACATGTACACGTAAAATGTCACAATTAGACTGCTGCACGTAGGTACTAAGTAGACCAAAACAAGATATATAGATTATCGCAACGCATTTCCATTTCACTCTTCCTCTATTTAAAATCACCCAATTAACCGAATACCAAATTCCTGAAAACATTGCAGTGCTTGCTAGGCGATTGAACGCATCAATCACCTCTTTGTTACACGTACGAAGTTTTTTTTAGGGTTACGGTTTCGCCAGCTGTCTGACATAAAATTTTAAATAGCTGTTAAACTTTTTGTACTATTTTTGGACCAAAAAAAAGACAGGCTCATTAGTTAGAAATGACCCAAATGTTTTACTCTGTTAATAAAATGTAGTTCAAGAAATCTAATTGCACTTTGTGTGGTAAGAATGCTTTAATCCAATAAACCACTAGTAGACACGTTAGAGACTGTTTGAAAAACAAGCAGTTCCAAAATGTTTTCATCATATTTTTTTGGAAATCAAACAAAATTATACATAGGAATTAAAAGAAAAATATTTCAAAAAGTTCTACTTCCACTGATGGAAAGAATCGGTAGTTTAAATATAACTACGCACTTAAGAGTCACCCTGTATACATAATGATTGTTTTCTCGAATAATATAAAAATTAGACTGAGACTATTATCCTCGACTGTTTTATATTAATAGAAATAAATTCCTTTCGATTAAAATCCTTAAATTATTTTGAAAATTATTACACATTATATCTATAATCTATGCAGGACAATATTACATTATTCATAAAACTTCACACAGATGTTATTTAAATTATATACACATTACTTGCATTAGAACATTATTGTATTTGTCACTTTTTCAGGCTGCTGAAAGTGGTAATGTGGAGATCTTCGAACGACTTTATTACGCTGAACCAACTAGACTTTCTATTCGAGACAGCCGTGGAAGAACACCAGCTCATCAGGCTGCATCCAGAAATAGAGTTAATATACTAAAATTTATATTGGAAAAGGGAGGAGGTAAGCAAAGTCAGTTAAGGGGATATACCTACTAAATGAAGTAGATACAATTTTAATTTTGCAATATAGACTGTTTTATCACATTTATTAATTTTTGTACAATTTGCATTTATTTTCTATTAACCAGTAGATACTTCCCAATTTTTTTATCCAATAGTATTTGAAAATTTAAACCAATTTTTTTTTAAATTCCTTTGAGCTCCATAATAGGTTAAAAAAAATAGTAAAGCTACTAATACTGCCGCCATGAGAGATAAATTCAATTCCCGATAAGTTAAATTTGAAAAATATACATATCATTTATACTTTGTGCAAATTAATATGGTCTGCAAAAAGTGTGAGAATACAAAAATAAGTGTTCAATGTTTGAAACGACAAATATTACATTACAATACATGCTTCACCCATTAAAATACAATGACACAAACACGGGACAGACAGTATGAAAACGCCGATCCGAGAATAGAATAGTGGACATTATGTCATTGGCTGCTTAATTAATCTGAAATTATACAATTTTTTTTAAAATACTAGAAGGTTTAAAATGACTGACAGTATTAATTACAAATACAATATAGAATCATAGACAATAAAAAAATCCAACTTTTAATACAGTGGAACATCACCATTGCCATTTTCCCCAAACAGTCAGATCACACTGAACTAAAATGCGCTATGAACACATGTCCAAATACTGCTCATATCTTACATTATTATTTAGAATATAATTTTTCTTCCAGATTTAAACAATCAAGACGATGCAGGAAATACTCCTCTCCACGTTGCTGTCGAACATGAATCTCTTGATGCAGTTGGCTATTTACTTCAAATGTAAGTAATACTCCCATATTATGTGCGTAAATTAAAAATTGATAACCGTGTAATGATATGTTGTGGTTAAAACTACTAATAGAGATATTATGCAACAACTTTTAAGTCTTGAATACATTATGACGTTAAATTTTCATTTTTATAACCCTCATTTTATCATGAAACCCTATTAATAGCAATGATATATACTCGTAGTTTTAATCAGGAATTCTGAGAACATTTAAATAAAATATATATTTAATTTAATCGTATCTCGTCATTAAAAATATTATTTTTATTTGTCATTTTGCTGCAAAACTAAAAGAAAAGGTACTTTATTCTTGGGTCTTGAATTTTATAGACACCCTGTACATAAAATCTTTTTTTCTTGCTAATGACAGACTTATTTTTCGAAAACTTTTTTTTAGATTTGTTCTTTTAAAATCAAAAATAGAAAAGTGTTTCCACTTTGGACATCATTTCACTGTATAAATAACTTAATCATCTAAGTGGTGCTTTAATATAAACACCTGAATTGAAAGAGCTATTTTGTGATACGGTTTCATTGTTTACTACTTATGCAAATTGTTCACCGCTTTGTCCTTACATTATTCATTTAAATATAAAATGACAATTGATTGTTTTGTATTGTTCAATAAGCCAAATATTTTAATCCTAAAATAACATATCCTGAATCCATACAGGGTGTCTCACCAGGAAATGCATCAATCGATGTAGGGAAAGGTACGCACCAGAAAATTTTGAAAACATAAGGAATTACTAACGGCAGTATGGTCAATCCAAATAAAATAATTACAAGCATCTGGTACTTCCGGTTATACCGGAAGTCGATATCAACTTGCTTATTTTAAAAGTAATATCCATATATTTTAGGGTTTAGGAAAAGAGCATAAAATTCTGAGTCAAAAACATTTGATACCCTATGCCTAAACCAAGCCGCTTTAGAGATATTTGACATTTTAAAAAAAAAATTTGGCAGGTGTAATTTATTTATTTATTTATTTATTTCAGATACACCATCCAACAGTATTTGCATACTAATTATAGGATGGGAATACAGCATAATTAACAAAAAAAAAAATAAAAGTAATAATAATAATTACAAACAAAAAAATAAAAAATAAGAATATTAATTACAAAAAAAAAAGAAAAATAAATTGGCAATTGAAAATTGACAGTTATTACAATGCATTTGCAGCAGCAAAAAAAGAAATACATTAAACAGCACTTATATTACTTCTTACAAATAACTTTTTGATCGAGTTAATGCTACAGATAAAAATATCCAAATTATCTTGAACGGAATGATAATTGTTGCATAAACAAAATAAAGGTGAAAATTTAAGTAAATTGGTCCTTGGTGTTGGTAAATAGAAAGTGGCAGTGTGCCTAGTTGTAATTAAGGTAATATTAAAAATTAAGTTGACTTAAAATAGAAGGGCAGTCAATCTTATTATGAATAATATTACGTAAGAATATAAGAGAATGCATTAGTCTTCTATCTTTTAGACTCAACATATTATGCCTAGTTAATAGTTGTTCATGTGGCGCTCCAATAACTGGGTAAATGCCATCAATCTTAAAGGATACGTACTTTAAAAAATTTGCGTTGTATACTTTCTAAATTATTACTATATGTTTGATACCGAGGATTCCAGATTATACTAGCATATTCTATTTTAGACAGAACAAAAGAATTAAATAGTAAAAATAAAACGTCAGTGTTATTAAACCCTCGTGAATGCCTTATAACGAAACCAAGGTTTTTGTAACTAGAAAAGTACAACAGCATTAATATGAAGATTAAAGCTCAGCTTTGAATCAAAAATAACTCCTAAGTCTTTAAATTCAGTTACTCTATTTAGAGACATATTATTGAGTGTATAATGGTAGATATACGATTCGGTTCTTTTTGTGAAGGACAGAACGTTACACTTTTGCACATTCAGTGCCAAGTTATTTTTTACACACCAGTCATTAATTTTATTCAAATTTAATAATTGCAAATTGAACGGAATCGCAGATAGAATTAATATCATAATAAATTTTCAAATCATCTGCATACAGAAGACAATTGACGTCAATCATATCTACAATGTCATTGATAAAAATAACGAAAAGAAGAGGCCCAAGTATGGAACCCTGTGGTACACCAGATGTAGCAATGAATTTGCCAGACTTGAAACCACTGTATTCCACGTATTGGCGCCTGCACTGCAAGTATGATGAAAAAGTTTAGACAGTTTATCTGAAAAACCAAACTGCTTAAGTTTATACAAAAGAATACCATGATCAAGACTGTCGAACGCCTTACTAAAATCTGTATAGATGACGTCAACTTGTCCACCAGATTCCACAGATTCGGAAATGTACTGTGTCAAGTAAAAAAGATTAGTAGTGGTAGACCGACCCTGCATGAAACCATGCTGAAAGTCGCTAATCAACCCATGAGTACTAGCATAAATTGCTTTATGCAGTAACATTTCAAAAAGCCTTGGAAAAGTTAGAGATAATCGTGATAGGTCTATAATTAATCACAGAGTTTTTATCACCTTTCTTAAAAACAGGACAAATTCTAGAATGTTTCCACACATCTGGAAATGTGCTGGAATTTAAACAAAGGTTAAAGATTTTCATAAGAGGACAGGCAAACACTACAGCACAGTCACGTAAGATGAAAGCAGGTATGCTGTCAGGACCAGAGGTAAATTTAGGTTTAATTAGTTTTAAAAATATCAAATATTTCATTTTCGGAAAAATGTCCAAGGGAGAAGGTATTATTTGTAACATTACCGTACTCATCAGGAACAACTAAGATATTTGAAGAAAAAGCTAGATTTAAAGAAGGACGCAAAAGCATTTGCAATGTCTGCAGGTTGGCTGAAATCAGTATTATCGAACCTGATTGTGTCAGGTAACGAATTAACACACCTTTTACCATTAACATATGTTATTTAAAAAAACTTTTATATGCCATATTAACATCTTCTTAATTTTTGAGCGAAGAAATTTGAAATTGACGAGCGTGTTATCATTTTTAGTACGGTTATATTCTTTCAATAGTTTAGCTTTGTGTTTTATGTCAGAAATTATATTTTTAGAGAACCACGGTGGATATTTTTTAGGCCGACAAATTTGTTTAGGAACGCACAATTCAAATATATTATTAATTACTCTGTAAAAGTGATCACAAGCTTGTAATGGTTTACAATAACCTTTATAACTTTCTTCGTGTAAAAGATACTCATCTCCTGTTTGGCATGCAAAAAGACCATGAAGTGAGCTATGCTGTACAGTTTTAAGAAATTCAATAATAGTATACCAAGTGTTCCATTTTTGACGTTACATTTTGTAAACTTCAAACCGCGAAAACTTGCTTAAGTCAAATGGAATATCCTATATATTTTTTACATAGTTATGTATAATTACATTCCTTTTTTTCTGATATAAGCATTGTGGGGATTTTAGTTACAACTCTTTTGAAATATTTGCAATTTTCTTAGAAATTCAAGAATTTTTAGTAAAAATGTTATCAAATTAGCCATGATTAGAAATAAACAGTAATGTCAGCCATTCTCTTATCTCAAAAAATGCCATCGCGTTTAAATTACAACCACGAAGACTTTTTTGAATTTGTCTATTATTTATGGAGAATGTGATAAAGTAATATCAAGAACTTGTAGCACATTTGCTACTCGATATCCACAAAAACAGAAACCGTCACCAAACACTGTAAAACGCATACTGAATAATTTTAAAAACTATGGCTCTGTTAAGGCAAGAATTCAAAAGCGGAAGCCTATTGTTGATGACGAAAACGTAGAAATGGCAATTCTGAGATATTTTCATACATTTGCAATGATGTCATTAAGACAAGCCGCTCTGGAATCGGGATTATGCAAGGATTCAGTTCACAGAATCTTAATTAAAAATAAATTTTACCCATTTTCTTTCTTAATGGTTCAACGATTAAAAGAAACAGATTTCCTAAGAAGAAAATTTTTGTGAATTTATTCTAATAAGGTCTGTAGGCGACGATTCTTTTCTTATTTGGGAAATATTATATCGGCAGATGAAACTAAATTTACCAAAAATGAACTTTTTAATTGACACAATTCGCATTATTGGAGTGACTCGATTCCTCGTTTGTTCAGGGAGCGAAGTTTTCAAGAAAGTTGGTAGTTTAACGTTTAGTATGCCATAAGAAACGATAGAGTGGTGGCATTAGAGTTTCATCAATAAAATTTAAACAGTAAGTTATTAAGATTTCTTCTTCTGCTAATATGTATAGTTAATTTTTTTGGTTTTATTTATTTATTTTTTTTTTTAGGTGAAAGATCTAAATATTTACAAAATTAGAATAATAACTATTTATAAAATTTACCTCTCGCCGAACATAGAAACATTTTTTATCAGCACGACGGTGCACCCCAACAACGCGTATTTGATAAATATTTTTTACAAGAAACCTTTTACGATCAATGGATCACCAATAATGGATCTTTCCTATGGCCTCCTCGCTCGCCCACTTTATCAATTTTAGATTATTTTATTTGGGGAACTATTAAAAATAAAGTTTATGAGCGCCCACTAGCAAGTAGTGAAGATTGTATGCAGATAGTAAGAAATGCATGTTAAAACTTATTACAGGATTCAGTTAGAAGGGCTACTCATGAAGAACTAATCCGAAGATGCGAAAAATGTGTGGACGTTCGAGGGCGGAATTTTGAACAATTATTAAATTAAAATGGATTCATGTTTTTAGTTGATTTCTATCTTAACTATTTTAGTTTATGCAAAGTGCCTTCAATCCAATTTGGCATGTTACAGTGTTTAGTGTTATTCTCCGTTTTTGTGGATGTCTAGTAACAAAATGTACCACAAGTTCTTGATATTACTTTATCACATTCTCCATAAATAATAAACAAATTCAAAAAAGTCTTCGTGGGTGTCATTTAAACACGGTGACATTTTTTGACATAAGAGAATGACTGACATTACTGATTGTTTCTAATCATGGCTAATTTGATAACATTTTTAGTAAAAAATTCTTAAATTTCTAAGAAAATCGCAAATATGTCAAGAAGTTGTAACCTAAACCCTCACAATGTATATCACAAAAAAAGGAATTTAATTATACATAACTTAATGTAAAAAAAATACATTTGAGTTAAGCAAGTTTTCGCGGTTTGAAGTTTACAAAATGTAACGTCAAAAATGGAACCCTTGGTATACTATTATTGAATTTCTTAAAACTGCATAGCATAGCTCACCTTATGGTCTTTCTGTATGCCAAAAAGCAAATTAGTATCTTTTACACGAAGAAAGTTATAAAGGTTATTATAAACCATTACACCTGTCAAAATTTATTTATAACATCAAATATCTCTGAAACGGGTAGACATAGGGTATCCTACATGTTTTATGCTCTTTTCGAAATCCCTAAAATATATAGGGTATTCCATTCATAATAAGCAAGTTGGTATCGACTTCTGTTATAACCGGAAGTGCTAGATGTTTGTAATTATTTTAGTTTGATTGACCACACTGCCGTTAGTAGCTCCTTAAATTTTCAAAATTTTCTGGTGCGTACTTTTCCCTATATCGATCGATGCAGTTCCTGGTGAGACACCGTGTATATATGTGGTATGGAACAAATAATTATTAAGCAGATGATATGTAAAAGTAAATGATTCAACCACATTCTTATCGTAGTAAAGTTGTTATAGGTTTGTTAGAAAACTTATGTACTAAAGACAAAAAATATTTCCAAGCTGAAAATTCTGTAGTCACAGGTTGTTGTTCGTAAGGCATTTTATGTCTTATTTCCACCCAGAGAGGTGGATAAGAAGGGGACAATTCCCAGAAGTTTGCTACGCGGAAACGGAAAAGTCTGAAATTCTATTCCAAAAGAATATAATATAATTATTTTTGAGTCAGCATCCTTTTCTATATTTTAACACAATAATTCGTTACTGTTCGTTAATTGCCGTAATAGGAGTTTTTCTTTAAAATCTTTAATGTAAAAATGTAAGGTTCTTAATTAAAGCATGAAAATTGAAACACTTCTACAACACACGAATATATAACGTATTCACATGTATTTGTTTTGTTCTAACCTAATTTACAAAATATTGATACGAGCTAAATTAATTAATTAATTGCATGAGCCTAGAAAAATGGAACACATTTGATGTTTCTTAATTAAATATTGAAATTCTTTGTTTAAAATTAATTACTACACACGAGGGCGAACGTTCTAAAGAGATTGAGACAAAGATAATACATTGTCAATAGATTTTCTGAAAAATTCGTATCACTACCGTGTAAAAAATCGAGAGGAATAGAGAGAGATGCTTTATTATTCAAAGAAATAATTCGCACTGACAAAGTTATTTTTAGATAATAAAATTATTATTATATGTACAACAAATAAGACAAATAGTACATGAATATTTTCGTAACAATATATGTACCTACGTAATAAGTAATTATGAGTTATCATTAGAGATCAAGAGGTAGCAAGAAATGACATCAATTCCAGAGTTGACGTTGTTAGGTCGTAAAAACATACATTCATACATGACACAATATCTTACTTTGTGCTTATTTTGTCGAGTTCAGTAACACACAAAGATAATACAAAGGGAGATGAAAGTAGGTACTGGTGAATATAATACTAACACACACATATATTTTTCATGATTAAAGCAAACAGAAAAATTCTCATAAAATTCCTTTTATTAGTGTGACCGGTTTTCGTGAACAAGTAAATTACTTGACATCTTCAGACACAGGACTACAATAGAAAATGAGTATGAGTGGTTATACATAAATATAAATGTAAATAAGTTAATAAAACTTAAAAAACAAAAATACAGAAGACAATTATTTATTTTTTACTAATAAAAACTTATTGGTAAAAAGATTGTTTGATAAAATTTGTGTAAAGAAAGATTGAAATTATTTAAAATAATAAGGATTACGTTAGTTAAAATTATAATATAGAATTATGTAAAATTTAAATAATTGAAATGTGTGAAAGAAGGTACATTTTTATAAAAATAAAATTACATATAATATATTAAAAAAAAAAAAAGGGGTAGTCAAATTAAAATTAAAATAGTTTTGCAACATAGTCAAAATTGTAAGTAAATGTAGATATAAATTTTTTTATTTGTATCTAATTAACTTTCTAATAAAATTCTTAAAATTAACGTCTTTTCTTTTAGATACATACATACACTACAACAGTTAAAACTAATAGGGGATAAAATTTTTTAATATTGAAATTGATTAAAAATAGTGCCCTTGATGGACTATCTAAGAACTAACATAAAATAACATTAAAAATTAAGGTAGAAAACTATGTGTGAACCAGGTTTTTTTTAAAAGTGGAGTTTATTATATTTCACTGAGTGGTGATGGAGCGACATTGATTTAAACGTGGTGGAAAAAATTCACTTCTAAAAAATGAGGTTATGTTGTTATAATATCAAGCACATGGGAACAGATTTCAGTAGAAAAAATAAAATAAAAATAAATTAGACAACCACAGAAAGTCAGTGAAGATTTGAAATTGGATTTGTGAATTCAGAGATAATGTGTTGGGATCTCTTGAATCTTTCAGGATTTCCTAAACTTCCAGGTTATTAATCAAATTACCTTTGTACCGATATGTAATATTTTAAAGAGTATTGTCAAATGTGGGTTTTTCTGCAAGATGTTTTTGGAGAAAGGGGAAAAACCTGAGGATGAGCTAATACACCGGACGTGTTCTTTTAACCGTGTTTTTCACTCTAATTTTCTATATGTGCAATCAATAATATGTGCCGCTGTATGTATTCCACGAAAGCTTTTAAACTCCACATCTATCTAGTGGATTTATTTGATCTTTACCATTGACACAACTTTTCTATAGAGTTAGTTGATTTAAAGGAGAGAGATGAAAAAATTTTTAAAGCAGTTAGAAATTTTATATAGACAGGACCTATGAAGTAAGAGACTGTATGGAATTTAGATGGATATTATTACACTTATTTTGACATATTATATAAACTTTTTGTTAGTAAGGTATCAATTAGATAGTCAGCAGAGGGCACTATTTTTAATCAATTTTCAATATTAAAAAATATTTATCCCCTATTAGATTTTAATCTTTATAGGTAAGTGTCTAAAAGAAAAAGCACGTTAATTTTAAGAATTTTATTAGAAAGTTAATTAGATACAAACAAAAAATTTTATACTTACATACTTAAATTTTAAAAAAGTTTAATTAATTTGCTATTTTATTTATAAAAAGAAGATTATATAAAAATCCTTTCTAACATTCAATTATTTAAATTTTACATAATCTATATTATAATTTTAACACTAAACACTAATTTTAAAAATTTCAACTTTCTTTAACAAATTTTAAAACATTTTACCAATAGTTTTTACTAGTAAAAACTGAAAAATTTTATTTTTTTTTATTAATATTAAATTAATTTTTAACCATTTCATTATCCTTCTAGATGTGAATAATTTACTTTTCACGAAACCGGACACAAAAAAGGAATTTTATGAGATTTTTCTTTTTTAAAGAATAAACATATGGGAAACCTACCTACGTTACAATATTTTAACTAGCGATCACAAAGTAAGTAAGTATTATTAATATTAATACACCCACTAAAATATTTGCCACATTTTAGCGTCAGTCATTATTGGTTTCATCCATGCTAATCCAGACGTATTTGAAATTTTGTAAACTTACATCTCTGCGATAAATATTTTTTCTTAGTGTCATTTCCAATAGCACTTGAACATTGCTATACTACCCACTATTACACATTTGCAAAAATTGAATAAGACATTTTAAAAAGTTAACCTCCGTTAACCGAGCTCGGTATCGTAGTGGGCCAGAGCGTTAAGTGACAAACGTAGCTAGTTTACTACCTATCGACTCCCGGGTTCAAATCCCGGTTTTGATTCTGGCAAAATCAAAAGGTTTGATTGTATATGTCCGCGTTTTTTTCAACTGTGTAACCACTGTCGAGCAGCTTCTGCTTTGTTTTGGGGTTGTCCAATTTATGTGGTGTGTTTTCTGTTTTATGTTTTATGTTTATGTTCTTGTCTTTAATTTCGCACTGTTTAATTATCTACATGTTATTCACATAGACGTTTTATAAATACTAGGTATTTAGAGTAAGGCTGGGAATCAAATACGAATAATTCCGAGTATTCGAATATTCGAGTATTTGAATACGTATTATTCTAATGGGAAATTATTCGAATATTCGAAATATTCGATACTCGAATATATTCGAATATTCGAATACTCGAATATTCGAATACTCGAATATATTCAAGTATTCGAATATTCGATTATACTTGAGTAAATTTGAGTATTAAAGTATATTATTAAATTATGTACGAATAGGTATGCAGTATGCATCCAACCAAAGTAGGTAGATAGTAGGTATAGGTAGGTACCTATTCTAAAATCCAAATATATAAATAGACCACGTTAGTGGCCCATTTTACTCCCAGTCAAACTATTCCATCTCTTTCTCGCCTCGACCTTATTCTTATTGTACTAAAGCAGGGGTTAAAATTAAATTTTAAATAGAAAACCTGTAAATATTTAACTACTGATTTTTCATGTATTTGTTTTACCTTCACAATCTGCATCTTTTTTAAAAGCATTCTAATTTTAGAGCACTTTTATTTTTTTTCGAAAAGGAAAAATAGTTATGACACGGAAGTGTAATAAACTAGCTCTGTTTTCGTTTTATTTAAGCTTCAATAGTTAAATGTGAACAATAGCGCCTCAATCCTAAAATAAAATACTAACTAAATAATTCTGACCTTTAAAGCACATGTACAGGAGAAATACCCTATTATGGGTATGGAAAGCAAATCAAATTGCCTGCTTAGTGGATTACGTCACGATTATTATTGTGGTCTATCCAACCAAATACTCAAATAGAGTATTCACTATTCACTAGTATTCAGTGCTATACCTATTAATATTGAATATTCGACGATCCGGATTATTCCGATCCCTCTTCGAATAATTCGGATTATTCGAGTATTCGATTATTCGAATTATTCGAATATCCGAATACCCGAATAATTCGAATATCCGAATATTCGAACATCTGAATAATTCGAATACCTATTCGAATAATTCGAATAATCCGAATATTCTAATATCCGAATAGTTCGAATATTCGATTATTTTTTCGAACGAATATTCGAATACAAAAATCTGGAAAATTCCCAGCCTTAATTTAGAGTGTATTCATTTCAACATGGGGTAGGGCAAAAGTCGCTTGCACATGCTTTATACAAATATCTCATTGCTCATTTTTGTAAAACAAATACGCTATTAAATAATTGCTGTGTACAACATCCAAAATGGGATTCCATGTCTGAAGTGTGATTAAATTAGAAAATAGTAAGCTGTCTTTGCTGTAGAATAATCTAATTGAAGAGACATTGTTTCAATAGTATATCATCCCAAAGCTAGTTTATTTTTTATGATCCTTAAATTGTCTTGTAAATTTAATTTGTTGTCAACATATAATCCGTTCGACTTCTGTTATCTAAAATGTCACTACCAACAATAAGATTCTCCAAGTTGCATCCAAAGTTTATTATGTTAGTTTTAGAGATATTATAAGTAGATTGAATTGAATCTCACCATTGTTTACTAAAGAAATGTTAGAGCAAATCACCTCATTCAATGGGCGTTTTCACATCTACCGACACGACAACGACACGACACCGATACCAATGTAGGTGGACGCGAAATCTGTTGTAAGTTAATGCGATGCTTGCACACTTACCGACATATCGGTATAGTGTCGTTGCAGGCGCCGACTTGCCGTCAAGGAGCAATCACGCCACTCGTGTCGTCGCCGATTTTTATTAATTTGTACTTGTGGTGTGCTTCAACAGTTTTAATTTACTTTGTTTAATGAATTTAGTTTAAAATATGGTTGGTTTTAAATATGATATTGTTAGTTTAATCGAACTTGTGGAGACAAAACCCTGTATTTGGGACAAAACAAATGAAAATCATAAAAATAAAAGACTTCGAGAGAAAAGTTGGCAGGAAATAATCGAATATTTAGAAGATGGATATGAAACACTTGCACCACTTTAAAAAAAGTAGTCTCCGCCAGCCGATTCCCGCTCGCATGCCGGCTAAATGTGAAGAGATCCTGCCGTTGTCGTGTCGGTGTCGGTGTCGGTGTCGTGCTGTGATCGTGCCGGTGCTGGTGTCGGTAGATGTGAAAACGCCCATTACCTCTAAATCTTTATTATGCCATAAAATGGTTGCGTCATAATAATAATAATAATAATAATAATAATATTTATTGATGTATATAACAAGAAAATGTTTTACACAAGTCAAAATAAAGATAAACGAACAACGAACATATAAATAGAAAGATATCTACATGACAATATAAGTATAGAGTCAAAATAGAAAACAATAATAGACATATACATTACATATAACATTTGTATTATACATATAACATTTGTACTACACGTCTACACATATTGTAGAATGGGTCCAAATAGTGGAGCATACAGCTTAAAAGTAAAACATACAACGTAATTATAAAAAGAAATCCTGGGTTTTATAACAATTTTTATCCAAGAGCACTTTCTTCAATTTAGATTTGAAAATATGGATGTTTCTAGAACATTTAATATCATCTGATAGAAAATTAAAAAATTTACAGCCATTATAAAAGAAACTTTTTTGGTACAACGTCGTTCGACACGACTTTGGTTGTAATAGGCCTTTTGACCTTGTGTTGTGATCATGTTCGGTCTGATTAGCAAGAAACTTATGCTTATTTTTGTATACATATATGCATACTTCAAGTATATATAAATTAGATACGGTTAATATTCCTAATTTCTTAAAAGTACTGCGGCAACTCTCACGGTAACCGAGTCCAGAAATAGTTCGTATTGCATATTTTTGCAGAATAAATACGCGGTTAGTATATGCACAATTTCCCCAGTTTATTATTCCATACTTCAAATGGCTATGAGAGTTTGCATAGTAAAGAGGCACGAGAACATCTCTGCTACAGTGATTAGACATGAAACGTAGACCATAACAATTGCTGCGTAATTTATTACACAGTATGTCTATATGATTACCCCATTGCAAATGCCTGTCAAATGTAACTCCCAATATTTTAACTGACGTACAGATATTTATGTTACTGTCAGATGGACAAAATTCATTATTTTTTTGTAGAGTGAATAATAACATATTAGTTTTATTTCTATTCAAATTAAGCTTATTTTTTTTCAGACCATTCGATTATGTTTGAATACAATAGTTCAGCAGTATGTTTAATATTATTTAGGTCTTTATCTATGATTAGGAGATTCGTGTCGTCGGCGTAACATACCGTATAAACGTTTGGAATCTTACTTAGATATGTTATTAAATCATTTGCAAATATGTTAAACAGAAGGGGACCCAAAACAGATCCTTGAGGAACACCCTGTGTTATGTCACATATGTCACTTGTAGCATCATCGTTTAATTTGACAGTTTGTGTTCTATTATCAAGGTACGAGGACAATAGGTTTAAAGGAGTTCCCCTGATTCCATATCTATTTAATTTCTCGATCAGTAGTTCATGGTTAACGACATCAAAAGCACGGGAGAAGTCAATAAATAATCCCAGGGCATGTTGTTTCCGATCGAGTGCATTTACAATCATCTCATGGAATTCACAGAGGGCTGTGTCTGTGCTTTTATTTTTAGAGAATCCATGTTGGTAGGGCGAAAGTAGATCATTATCATATAAGAAAAAGGACATTTGATCTTTTAATGCAAGCTCAAAAAGTTTAGATATACTACACAGCAGACTAATTGCTCTATAGTTCCCATAGTCATTAGGGTCACCTTTTTTGTATATAGGTTTAACTATGGCTAACTTAAAAATATCTGGGAATATTCTCGTGTTAAAACAGAGGTTTATTAGAAAAGCTAATGGCTGACAGATACTTAATTTACATTTTTTTATTAGGTTGTTCGATATTCCATCATATCCACTAGAGCTGGAAGATTTTAACCTATTTATTAGTGAGATTACGTCCGATGCTAGAATTGGAGCTAAAAAGAGTGACCTCTCATAAAAATTTACATTAGAGCTTAAGAAATCAGAATCGTATGTAAAATTATTGCTTGTTGTCAACGTAAAATGCTGGTTAAAATTATTAGCTATATCAATATCTGATATTTTTAGCCCATTTTCAACTATATTTATAACCTGGGATTTATTATTGTTACCTTTTATTTTATTTACTGTATTCCACATTGCTTTTGATTTATTATCTGAATTCTTAATTTGTCTGTCATGATATTCTCTTTTAGCTTTTACCAGTGCATTACAATATTGCTTCTGCAAAAATGTGCTGACTTCTTTATAGGCCGGGTTTATTTTTGATAAGTCATTAGAAGTTGTAACCTTTTGCTTTAACTGCCTTAAATTATCGGTCATCCAATTATCCTTATGTTGAGATCTAACAAGAGGAACCCTTTTTTAGTGGAAAACATAGCTGAAAATAATACATTATAGTATCACTGAAAGATTTGCTAGCGTTATTTGGACAGTTTTGGGCATATGTCTCTTGCCAATTTTCCCGCTCTAAATAATCACAAAATAAACTAATATTTTCTTTGCTGAAAATTCTACGTTGTATATATTTGTTTTTCGTATTTTCAGTAAAAGCAGTCTGTATATGAATTGACTGAGCGAGATGATCAGATAGATAAAGATTCATAACTTTAGTTTTGAAGATATCAATATTTGAGTTTATTAGAATATTATCGATACAGGTACTTGATGTAGCTGTCTGTCTGGTAGGAGATTTAATAGTAACAGTAAAATCAAAGCATCCTAATAAATCTGTCAAAAGTGACAGGTTGCTACTGCATTTAATAAAATTTACATTAAAATCACCTCCTATAACTATACGTTTTCGTTTCATTGAGAGATATTCTAATAAACCATTAAATAGTTTTAAAAACAGATTGAAATCTCCATTTGGTGGCCTATATATCACAACGATCAACAAGTCAATAGAGTCTAGAATTACTGAGGTACATTCAAGAACACCGTCTAAACAAAAGTCATCTATCAAAAAAACTGAGACATCATGAAAAAAGCTGTTATTTCTATAGATGGCTACACCACCATGTCCTAAATTTTTTCGACAATGGGAGTTAATAAGAGTGAAGTCACTTAAGGCATTTGCTCTAATTTGAGTGTCATTTTGCCAGTGCTCCGTGAGTAGAAGAAAATCACATTTATAGTCATTAAAAACATCATTTATAAGTAAAATCTTATTTCCTAGGCACTGAATGTTTTGGTGAACAATATTTATAGTTTTAATACTACCTTGTTTTATGGGTGTAAATCTATCTGAGATAGGCGAGGGTATAAAAAAACTTCACTTTGTTCACTATTTTCTGAGTTTCTTTCTTTCCCTACTGTAGCACCTGTATCATTATCAGAAGTAGCTTCTGCAGTAACTTCCGTTTGCTCTAGGACATTACCTTGTGCGAGACTGGGTAGAATAGAGGGCGATTCGTCTCTACTTGCAAGTGAACACATGTCAATTGAGCTTAAAAAAATTTTCGGCTAGAGAAAGTGGAAAGCTCGTCGATGCACATGTATCTTCAATGTCGGTGACTTCCAGAACACTCTCGTTTCGAGGGTCGGCGAGTACAGTATCCACGGGAGTAATCTCAATTAAGTTATTGGACGAGAAGTATTTAATGTTAGTGATATATTCGTTGACCCTAGTAAGCAGCAAATGTTTTCCACTGTATGTAATAAATCCTCTATTATTGATGTGGTGGTTTTTGAGTAACTGAGCCCCGTCCATGTAAAGAACATGTCCAAATTTAAGGGCGCAGTTGAATAATTTAGAATTTTCTTTGTAGATAAGATTATTGAGGACGGGCCGATTTTTTGCGTAGGGAGCACCAATTATGATAAGATTAGTGTTCTTCGAGGCATACATGATATCATTTATATATTTAATACTCATCGGATTACCCTTGCTAGCATTGCCAGTACCGGAGAATAATATGATGTAATCCGATTTGTTCATATTCTTTGATAACGTTTTGTGTTCAAATGTAATATCTTCAAATGTAGCGAAGGCTTTCGACTGGCAATTAATATCAAACAAGTGACTAGTCAATTTTTTCATAATTGAAATGCAGTCGTTTCCACTATGGTCTGCCAGTATAAGAATTTGTGGCTTTCTTTTTTGATTTGTTTTATTAGAGTCAGCAGGCTTCTTGTTTTGGGTTATCCTGTTATCCAGATTTTGGTGTACTTGATTAATACAATTTGTTGTGACTTCCTTGTACATATTTTCACTTCCAAGGACCCAGTTGTCAGTTTGAGCATAATTATGTGTTACTTCAATAATTACGTCAGTAGATTGTGTTTCCACACTACTAGTTAGTGGGAGAATTGTTTGTGTGCCAACATTGGCATAAGTCTTTTTTGTTTCCAATGACTTCATAATGTTGTTTTTAAGATATTGGATTAGATCATTTTTATGGTGCAAGTCTTTGTTGAGATCGTCGATTTTCTTATATAATTTAATATTTTCAGCAGTTACTGTTTCATACAAGTTTGTTTGGTCTGCTAGTCTATTACGCAAGTTGGTCAGTAAATTGTCTGGTGTTTCCTTGACCTTTCCTTTTTCATTGTCACTATCGTAAGATATACTAATATAGCTGTTATTGTTCTGAGAGGTAGATGTACCCGCAGCTTTTGATTTGCTTAATTGTTGCTTAGTTTGTGATCTTGTAATCTTTGGAATCATTTTTAATTAAG
>JANEYF010002570.1:0-13036 GCA_029963845.1 Rhamnusium bicolor | reverse complement strand
TCAAAATTGAATACTACCATTAATTTCATTAATATTGTTATCTTCAAAGATTAGAAAGTATTGCGTCTCTGCTATTAGCGAAGATGGAATCAGCGTCGGTTTGGCTTCGGCCTCGGCTATACTAGCTATAGAATTCCTCTCCAATTCGATCATGTAGTTTTCTTTACGAAATACAAAAAAGTCCACAAAAATATCTCGTTAAAAGTTTATTCTGACATATCAATACTAGTACAAGTCGATGAATGATGGGATACCAGTAAGCCTTAATACAGATACACATTTATATTTGTATGAACGCGTTATAGCTTCATGATGTTGGGGTATCGCTAACGTCATCAAAATTGGATAGGTGAGTGTCAATATTGTTTTATGTGCCAGAAAACTGCAATCCATGAACCAGTACATTTTTGTATGCAATGGGGTCATTATTTAATGGCACTGCTGGGTGTCATCTTTTTAGAGGTTATCGTGAGGTAAATATTTTAGCTAACAAAGCCATATTTTGGTCAGTTCGGTCTTGTTAAGATGTTCTTGTAAGAACAAAACGCTATTTGATTCTGTTCAGCGGCTGTTTCAGTAAGTCTGGACCATCATAAGTCTGGAGAGTATTAGAAGAGTCAATACTTCTCATCTCAGTGCTTCACCAAAATATCTGTGTTATAAAAATTCGACATTATACAAAAAATGATGACGTTAGTTGATTCAAATTTTCTAAATCGAATCGTCAGAATTGTGAAGGAAGGAAACAAGCAGTATCTCTTTTACTTTCCTAACCACCTAACTGGCTATATATTCTCGCGAAATTCAAATCGTTAATTTGGTACCAGGTTTCTCTCATTGATGAATGGTTTCGTTCTCCTTAAAAGAGCCCAATTTCGGAACCATGGGTAGGAGACTGATGGATGGCAAGATACGTGTCCCTGAAGAATTTTTATGGGTTTCTGAATAAGTTTTATCTACGATATTTTCTATTACAATAGAAAGTACCTAAATCTTAACAGTTGGGATTACAGTCCACATTTGTGAGTTGGAATCCTTTTGTCTCGTAAGTTCTTCAGTATTTTTCCTATTATTAGGGTCAAAACCAGGATCTTACTACACTTTGCTGCATTAATTAATTACTTGATATCAGCTGTTTTAAACTATTTAATTGGAAAGCTTCTAGAAGCTGCTTTACTGGTTCTTCTTTATCTACATAAATTTTCCTCGGAAACAATTGGAATACAAGGCCAAGATATTCAGTAAATGTATTGGCCTTTCTTGGTTCTCTAGCCTATCTGCTACTGTTTTTCCTGATTGATGAATATGGTGTTTGATTTTTTTACTAACTTTCCGTAGAAAATAACTACTAGTCCAATTCTAAATCGAATATGTAATTCAAATTTAACTATAAATTTTCTTATTAAATGAAATGTTGTATCAAAATATTTGGTAGCTTTTCATGCCCTGATCATCACTGAATGTTTCAATGCATTTTTTTTCGAATATGTTCATTTTAAAAAGTGGGACTTTGTCCAGCCTCTTAGTATTGAAACCACTAATGTATGATGCAACTACCCTATTTCAAATTTTGATTTCATTGCTTCTTTGTAATGTTCATTAGTAATTAATTTAAAACAGTGTCTACACGCATTCTAATCTATAAAATTTAGTGTTCATTACTCACTAAAATATAGTTTCTGTATTTGAACTATAAAATTCTTCTTTATAATGTTTCTGCTACAAATTTTCATAAATTCAACATTAATGTCGTGTTTGATTTATTTACCTAAAACTTTTATACTGGTACATTCAGATAAGAATGACCGTATAAAATGTAAGAAACTATGGGTATTTATTATTGATATCATCATATTAGTTTTGAAATAATGCTTACGTTATACTCAATAATTAATTATTTTTTTATTTTTCTGGTAAAGCGTTAACAGGTTAATTAATTAATTAATTATCTGTAGTCATACAAGTTTTTATTTATTTTTATACTACATATTCCTCGATCAAGGTCTCTTAATACACGTAGTGAAAATATGGTAAGTTTTTATTTTACAGGCAAATAAATTAATTTTAAGTAAGAAAAGTAAATCATCATTATTCAACCTCAAAATTATCTACGCGTTACATGACAACTTGTCAACTTAGGCTTGACATTGACAATAACTAAAGTGTTCTATCAAGTTGTTAGTTACCTATAAGCCGAAAATAAATTATTTTTATTTCTTTCTAATGCGGATCATGTCAAGGGGATAATATGTTCTATTTATGTATGTAAATAAATGAACTCGTAGAGTTATTCTCAACTGGAAAAGATAAATGTTACCTACATCACGGTTCAACTGACACATTCTCAATTTATTTTTACTTCTCTTTATTGTTATGTTGTGAGAAATAAACTTTTTATTAAATAGGAAATTTATCACCATTCTATGTATGTATAAATAGTTATGACACAAGGACGAAAAATACAGTTTTTCGTATGAATACTAAAAACATTTCCGTCAGTGTGTCATATACTATTTTTTATTCGATTGTAATAAGAAAATGATAACATTTATTTAATTTAATTTATTTGAAAAATCTGATCGTAATCGACTTTACATCACTTTGACATATTCATATTATATTCATATTCACTTTATTCATCTATAAGATCATGTTACATGATATTAGATATGTCAAATAATATATAATATAAAGAAAACTGCAAATTTGCATTATATAAATAAATATATCAGATATGTGCTAATAATATATAAGGTATGAAACTAACAATAAGAATAAATAATACAAAACAACAACATATCATATATATATACACATATACATATACATGTATATACACACACACACACACAAACACATACATTACATATACACATATACATACAATACATACACACATATACATAACATGCAAAAACGAGGAAACTAACCATCAGGTTTATTTAAAAATTCATCTACACTATAATAACCCCTTAGTAATAATAGTTTTTTAACTTCCATTTTAAATTTATTCATTTTAAGACATTTTATATTGTCAGGTAAGCTATTATACAGTGTAATGCAATTATAATATGGCGAGTGTTTAAAATTAGATGTTTTGTGATGTGGTATCATTAACAATTCATTGTTTCTTGTGTGATAGGTGTGTCGATCTGATAATGTACAGAAATCTTTAAAATTGTATTTGACAAAAATTAAGCACTTATATATATAGATGCAGGGAACTGTAAATATTTTCTTATTAACAAATGTATCTCTACAGCTCTCTCTGTATTTTATTTTGAATATTAATCTGATCAAATCTTTTTTGGTGAACAAACACGCGATATAACTGATTTGACCTGCCCCACATCATGATATTAAAAGACAAATGGGAGACTGCTAAAGCATAGTAAACAGTTCTTAGTCCAGCCTCGTTAAGCGTATCTGATAACTGCAATATCGCGTAATATGCGGAACTTAGCTTGTTACACACTTTGTTTATTTGTAAATCCCACAGTAAATTTGAGTTTACTTGTGTACCCAAGAATGTGGCATTGTCTTTTAATGGTAATTCTTCAAGTAAACACGGTCTTCTGAGATTAAAATTAATGAAAACAGTTTTGTTGGTATTAAGTATCAGTCTGTTTCTAAAACACCAGTCATTCATTTGAGATAGAACATTAGCAACCCTCAAACACAGTTCCACAGGGGAGTCAGCTGAGACTGATACCGATGTATCATCTGCATAGATGACAGTGAATCCTTCCTGTATATGGTCAGGCAAATCATTAATATATAACAGAAATAGCAATGGCCCCAGTATGGAACCTTGGAGTACTCCCAGGGAGACATCTTTTATTTCAGAGTTAACACCATTATAATTTACTAAGATTTTCCTGGATTCCATATAGGACTTGAGGACATTTAAAATATTTCCTCTAATACCTAAAGCTTGTAATTTATTTATCAGAATTGTTGGATCTACCGAATCGAAAGCCTTTGATAGGTCAAATAATATTGACATTACATATTTGCCTTTATCTAACTCACTATAAACAAAATTAAAGAGACTGGTCGAAGCAGATTCTATTGATCTTCCTGTTCGAAACCCGTGTTGTGAGGTACAAAGTAAATTGTTTATGTTGATAAAAGCCACTAAGCGATTATATATAACCTTTTCAAATCCCTTCGATAGTGAAGTTAATAGAGATATTTGCCTGTAGTTTTCGATATCACTCTTACATCCCTTCTTAAAAACTGACATTACTTTAGAAGTTTTGAATATTTCTGGAAAAACTCCATTTTGGATTGCTTCATTTAACAGATAGATTAAAGGGTTGATTAAACTTAAAATAATATTTTTTAGTAATGGTGCTGATATGCCATCCAGTCCGAATGATTTTTTATTCTTTAATCCATAGATTGCGTTTAACAGTTCATTTCTTGATATCTCATAGAAATACATAGAATTTATATTATATTTGGAGTTCGTGCATGGAAGTGATGTAATATTTCCAAAAAGATTGGATATATTAACACTGGCAATATTTGCAAAATGCGAACAGAAATAGTTGCTTATTTTAGAACTGTCCATAACCATTTCCCCATTTACGTTAAGTATTATTTGCCTATTAAATGAGGAATCTGTCCTATTTAGTTTTTTGTTAACAATGTTCCAAGTTTCCTTAGATTTATTTTCAGAGTTTTTTATTTTAGTGGAATAATAATTTACCTTAGCGGCTTTAATATTTTTTTATGCATCTTTTTTGTTTATTTTGTATGTCTCGAGCAGCTCAGAATTATTTGAGTTTTTGGCTTTAAAAATAAAGCTCTTAGGAAACTGGACTCTTCTCTTAGTTCCGTAGTTAACCAGTTTTTATTGTACTGAAATTTTAAATCTTTAATTTTTACACGTTTAAACGGACAGGCGACATTGAAACACCAGATTATATTCTCCATAAACAAATTAAATGATATATTTATATCCGATTGGTAAACGAAACTCCAATCGGTAGACTTTAGACGATTGTTAAATTCTGTTATGTTTTCGTTACTTAAAAATTCTCTTATAGCTTCACTGAGTTTGAAAGTTGACTTTAATGTATCCACCTCAAACGAAAGAATGTGAGCAAGGTGATCAGCTAGTAGAGCATCATATAACTCAACACTGCAGTTTTCAAGGGGTATGTTTGTTAAGACATAGTCAATCGCAGTAGAACTAACACTGCCATTTTTATTTTTAAATATCCTGGTAGGTTCATTTGTAGTCACATTTAAATAAAAGGAATTAATTATAACTTTTAGTAATTTTACAGAGGCTGAATTTTCAAAAAGGTTAATATTTAAATCCCCACATAATATTGTGAAATCTACAATCTAATAAGAATACATACTATTTTGTATCATCTGTTTATATATTGATCATTAATTTTTTTAAAACTTTTCATCGTCCGAAAAGTTGTTTCCGGTCGCCTAGCAACCACAACAAAAAGTAATATCTATTATGAGAAGGTGATTTTTTTCGTCCAAATATTAGAACTAAAAATCATCACTTTTCAATACAACCGAAGAAAAAGTTTATTTCAAACTTGTTTGCAACATTAAAGACGTCGGCACCTTTGACGGTAGTAACAGGATTAAAACCGCCAATGTCTTTATGGTGCATATAAGTTTGAACTGAACTTGAATTAAAGCTATCAGCTATATGGTCTTTAAAAACTAAAAACTGAATTCAGCTTTTAATTAGTCCAACCTCGTTTTGTTGCAGTTCCAGTGAATAGGTAGCAGAAAGATCATAAATATTAATAAAGATTTGCATGTCTAAAAAATGTATATGTATATTAAAAAATATATATAAAATAAACGGTTTGTTATTTTTGTTTTCTGCAATTTTGTTTTACTGCCACTGGCTGGAGCAAAGATAATCGTTTTATCTTTATCCACTCTTGAATTATATTACAAAAAATATGTGAATTTTTTTGTTTAAATTACGAAGAAATTAATCATGTATTTTTTACGTATATAAGTGTTACAACTCATCTTAAATAACTTGTGAGAACAGCAATTACATTTGGATAAGTTGATAAAAAAATCATCAAATAAGTGCCACACATGGCACCCCACATTTAGATAACGAACATTACAGTTTTAGACGCATACAAAAAAAATAAAACAGGCATATTTACTCTTACAAACGTTTTAATTAATTATAAGACACGCTTTCAAGTTATTTATTAACAATAGTATTTGAATTTTGCTTGAAATTCCTAGATATACACAATGATATTTTATGTATTTTAACACAATTAAAAAAGTTTCACTTTTCTTTAAATTTTAAGTAATATATTTCAAATAAGAAATTCCCATACTAATTATACGATAAAAAACTAATGCCATGCATTAACTAAGCAGATATTTTAAACAGTCATGTTTGAATATAATTAAAATTTAATAGCAAGTCACACAGATATACAAACTATTCTCAAACCACAAAAAAAAAGTTTGAGAGTTATTTTGAAATAAACTAGTAAAAAATACCTACTCTTCAAGTAAATTATTTTTTTTATATCAAACATATTAATTTTATTTACACAAACAACCATGTAAAATATGTAGAAAAGAATAAAATGAGCACTTATAATATTTTGGTCTGTATTGACGCATGACGTTTCAAAAAAGCCATCAACAAACTCAATCCCTTCCTTGACCTCTAGAATGTGTGTACCAAATTTGCAAGCTTTATGTCAAAAACTGTATCTGCTATCGCGAACCACACAGACAGACAGAAAATTTTTTCTGTCTGAAATTTTTTGTATCGTCAAAATTCGTCGAGATTCGTCCAGAAATGCAATAAAAATGCCTTCCTCACTTTAAGGGGCGAGGAAGTAAAATGAATAATAAACAGCCCTAAATTATTGTTAGTTTAGTATGTGCTCCCTGTAAAAACGGGGTTGCCAGTCGTGAACTGAGCCCTTACATTGCAGCTCATTCGGTTATTTTAACAACGTAATTTTAAAGCAAAACCCGGCAGATTAATAAATTACTGCTTTAGTTGTTAAACTATCGTGAAAATGAATGTGAAAACGGTTTTTAGACTACATTCAAAAAAATTAACTAGAAGATCTATACGATACAACAAAATACATTATATTTTGTTGCTTATCGTTAGTTTAATAGTTTACCTATATTTAAAAAAGGAGATGAATGTGATAACAACTATCGCCCAATATCATTATTACCAATTTTTTCAGATAATCGAGAAGCTTCTAAAAATCAGAATTGCGAACTTCTTCTAAAGGTATAATTTATTTAACACAAATCAATATGGTTTCAGGAAGTCTCTTGCAACTGATGCCATTCTTGCTTTTACTCAGATTGTACTGGAAGCTTTTGAAAATGGGCAGTACTTGTATTCAACTTTTGTTGATCTAAGCATGGCCCTTGATTGTGTCTTTTATGAGATACTTCTAAATAAATTCAAATACTTCAATTTTAGCAGTAACTATTAAACATATAAAGTCCTATTTACAAAAACGAGAACAATATGTGTCAATAAATAACAAAAATCTAATAAACTCATTATTGAATATGGAGTTCCTCAGAGCTCAGTATTGAGACCGCTACTATTCTTTGTTTATATTAATGATTTTCCGACACACGTAACAAACTATGTATCAGTTTTGTTTGCTGGTGACACAACTCTTATTTGTAAAAATTCAAATCTAAACCGTGTACTAGACATAGGAAAGGAGGTACAATCCAAGGTAGAAGACTGGTTTATGGCAGACAGACACTCTAAATTCTACCAAAACAAGTTATATGCCTCTAACATTATGAAACTATCCTGTGGTAGATGAAACTAAAAATAAGGTTAAATTCCTTGATGTTATGATTGACCCAAAACTTAGCTGAGTTGAACATTATATATATATATATATATATATATATATATATATATATATATATATATATATATAGGACTTTATAAGTTTAATACTGTTACTGCTAAAATTGAAGTATTTGAATTTATTAGAAGTATCTCATAAGATACACAATCAAGGTAATGCTTAGAGCTGAGTACAAGTACTGCCCATTTTCAAAAGATTCTGTACAACTGAGTAAAAGCAAGAATGGCATCAGTTGCCGAGCGACTTCGAAACATATTATTTCTGTTAAATAAATTATACCTTTAGAAGATGAGAATTTCTCTATTACTTTGAAAACTTGCATGGCGATAGTTGTTTATATCACATTCATCTCCTTTTCTTAAATATAGTAAGATTAACGATAAGAAACAAAATATATTTTTTGTTATCTTGCTCTTTATATTTTTTTAATGTCGTCAAAAAACCGTTTTCACGTTCAGTTTCACGATAGTTTAACAACCGAAGCAGTAATTTATTACGTACTTAGGTAGGGTTCATGAAACTGCGAGTTTTTTTGAAAGGTTTAAAAACCGAATGAGGTGAAGAGGTATTCAACTAGACCCCGTTTTTACAGGAAGCACTTACTAAACATTAAAAATAAGGGCTTTAATTTTTACTCCAAGGTTAATATTTTGAAAATTTTGCAGGGGTTACGAATTATACGATACACAAAATTGAGTAAAGTTTTTATAGGTTAGGTTTGTTGTAGAGTGGGTCTCAGTAGACCCTCCAATCCACTAAAACTTGGTACACACATTCTAGAGGTCAAGGAAGAGATTGAGTTCGTTTACTCAAAAATGACTTTTGGTCAAAAATTACTTTTATTATAAACTCCACCACACATCGAGTTTTACTCGGTGAGGAATTCTATCCCCAAATAATTGGCAGCGGTTTTACTATACTGTTTATACCCAAAATCACGCCGGTTCGGCTGGACTAACGGTGATGACGTGATGCCGGAGCATTGAGACCGGCTATAGACTGTGGTCCTATGTCTTATAACGGCCCAAAACACATTGGAAATGACAGGCAATATATATATATAACTATACATAATGGGTAAATTTGAAAAAAAATTATCGAATATATAGATTAATATACGAACTCAGTAAAATTATTATTTCTTTCCTGCCTTATTACCATATGGCAGCGCAATTCAAATTTTAAAAAATTAACAAAATTTAAACGCCTTAAAAAATATTTTGAGTTCTTGTTCTGTGTCTTTTAACCTTTTTTTTGCACCCTTCTTTTTGATATACATCCTAAACTCTTTGCCATTGGCAAGAAAAAGAATTATTTACACTTTACAATTAATATAAATAACAATAAAAACAGAGACTCAAGCTTTGCCTAGGGTCTTTTGCCCTTGTACTTAGGCCTTTTTTGTTTATTATTATTGATGATCCGTATAATGGAGTAATATTGAACGATTTTAACAGAAATTTACCTGTATAGAAATAAAAACCACTGCCAATTATTATTTGGGGATCAGCACTTCCTCACCGTAGTAAATCTTGACGTGTGGTGGAGTGTATAATAAAAGTAATTTTTGACGTTTCATAAAAGTCACATTTTGACGTTTGAAAAAGTCACATTGGTGGAATGTCACTAATATTTTTTTTAGACATTGGGACCGATTTTGCTTATCAACGAACTCAATCTCTTTCTTGACCTCTAGAATGTGTGTACAAAATTTGAAAGCTTTATCTCAAAAACTGTAGCTGCTATCGCGAACCACACAGACAGACACACAGACAGAAAATTGTTTCTGTCTGAAATTTTGTGTATCGTTATAATTCGTCGAGATTCATCCAGAAATGCAATACAAATTTTCAAAATTTTTTTCACGAATACAATTTCCTCACTGGGTAAGGAAGTAATATGACATTTCAGAATCAAACAAAAAATCTTTGGGGACTAAATATACTCAAAACTAATAATTTTTAACACTATTACAGAAATTTAAAAAAGTTCTTCTGAAACAAAAATGAAAACGGTCAAATGAAAACCTTCCTTCCTCTATAATTTTTTGGTGGAGGAAGAATATTTTTTATTCGCGAAAATCAAACAAATGAATAACTCGGAGAAGATGCAAAATTCACAAATATGTAAAAGTAATGACAGGAAACATTTTTATGAGCATAAGTGTCAACTTTGACAATTGAAATTTTCACCACACGTGAATTATAATCTATTCACTTTAACTTTGTAGTGTTTTGTTGGACTTTTGTGAAACGTCAACTACGACCAATGCGTATGAAATAATATAAACATGAAAATGAACCCCTATAGGAACTTTGCACTTGTATACATCTGCCTGCCCACTGCACCAAAAATCAGCGCGCATCTTGGCTAACGCTGCAAAATTTAAGTAAACAGACAGTTGGTATCCAAGGTAAATCCCTGACTTCATCTTCATCTGTTTGATTTTTCACGAATTTGAATAATTTGATAACATAAGTGTTATATTTGTCAGGTCTGAGACCATAGAAAACACGAAACAACTACGCTGTCCCCTGTACGAATGCATAAAGGACACCTGATAGGACGATTTATATATGTTGGTGACTGAAGGAACAAACTTTTTTATGGGATTCGTTAGTACCAATATCATAAACTAATTGGCGTAGTCGCCTCTGGGTTTAGATCCAAATTTCCTAATATACTCTAGCGGCATTATTCTTCAGTTCCAAACTACCCTAAAATTTCGATTTTTGTTATAATTGTTTTTCCGTTAAAAGTTTAAAATACTAACATCAAACTTCACAAATATTAATTCCATATCAAGCTTACTTTCATATCAAAATACTTTTACCTTTTCCATAGTATATGAGACTTCTTCGCTTGTTTAAGAGTTTGACAATTTAGTGTAAAACGTTGTGAACTTTTAACGGGTTGTTCGTAACCAACTCATCTTTAGAATAGCCCATACATTGTAATTTCTACGACTTTCAATATTTACTTCTATACTATCTTGTACTTTTAATTAGGCATAACAAGTTTTTGAAGTATTTCTAGTTTTTGCGATAAAATATTTACAAACAAGGTCGAGAAAGCAGCTTTGGTTTATACTGATATAAATTGTGGACATTTTCCATTGTATAAACGGTGTGGAATGTGGAATAACATCACAGTCGGCTGCGCCCTGCTGCAACTTTTATTTCTCTTATGACAAAAAGTTGTTCGATCGTGTATGTTTGCCAAGGGAGTATAAGTATCCTGAAAAATGAACTGCAAGAAGTACCCACTCTTCTTTTTTTGCGACTGATTTTATAAAATATTAAGCGTATAAAATTTAATGAAAACAAATAAATTTGTCTTAAGTTGCTACATCCGTTTATTCTCATTTTGTGTCTCATACCGCAACTCCATTAAAATATTTTGTGTGACAGATGCTACAACGTATGGCTGTGTTAAAAGGTTTAGTTTTAGCAAAAAGGTAAAGACCGTCTCGAGTAAATGTATAATTTGTAAATCCTACTAGCCAGCGACGGCATAGCTCAAAAACTATTTTAATGTGCATTTGGTAGTTCCATCTACGTTTGCAGCCTCTCGTCTTGTAAGCATTTTAAGTAGATAAGTGAAAAAATATAGATTAAAACAACTGTGGCCGACATTTAGGATTTAACGTTTTAAATCTCGTTAGGCAAAAAATATTTCTCGAGTACTTGCTCCAAGTCAAATTATTAAGAATGATATCAGAACCCTAATGGAAACAATTAATCTAATTGCAAATTGTAGTAAACATATCCATCAAGAATATATTTGAATTCTAATTGAAATGAGACTATTCGAACTTTGGAGTCCTTGTATCTAACAAAATGTTATATACAGTGTTTTTTAAATTTATGTTCCTAAAAAACTTTTGATAACATTGTGCTCTATACTAGATGTCTAGGACATGTATCAGCCCGCCATTTTTTTAAGAATTGGAATAAATTTTTCAAATTTAAAACTCACGTATGAGAAGTTAATGGGCTTATTTTGACGAACATATATTATCAATACCACATCCGGTTTCACCGGAAGTGTCATTCATTTTGAATTTTTAAATAGAACACCCTGTATATTTTAACATATTCTGAGTATGCATGCAATTTTCTATATTGTAAATCAAAATTTTTTACTTTACCCTCAAATATGGCGGACTTATTTCAAAATTAATAATTGAAACTCTTTGTATAATGAAAATTTTCCAAGTAGGCATTGAATATCATAATATGGTTCATTATTGACATCTGGGTGCAATATGAGGCGAATATTTTTCATTATAATGAAATTATTTGAAAAAATTCAAAACAATTTTTTCCCGACTTTTAGGAGACAATTACAATTTTTTTTCATATAGCAACCCCTATTTTTTTCCTTCCCTTATAAGAATTGTCATAATTTAAACTTTAAATTGGTGTAAGTATAACGAATTTCATTATAAATGAATTGTGGCAAATTTAATACATTTGGTCTCGTATGAAAGATATTAATCTAAAGCATTAAAATAATTTACAAATAAACTAAGTTGCCTTTGGAAATAAACGAAAATCACATAATATTATTCGAACTGTCAGTTTTTAAATAACTAGTTGATTGTTGCTTCTTTACGTTTACTGTTTAAATATCCATTAAAAATGTACTCACAAAGTGAAAAAGTCGACTTCAGTCGTTAATTTATGGCGAATTCCGGAAAAGTTTCAAAGCTGCTGCAATAAACTACGGACAACGTTTTCCAGACAGAAAACACCCGCCGCAAAATTATTTCATAAGACTAGAAGCTCAATTTAGAAAAATTGACCCGGTAAATGATGAAAATGAAGGTGTAAATAGAAACGAGGAGACTGAAGTAAATGTATTAGCACTTGTTGAAATGGATAGGACTGTATCTCTCCGGAAAATTGGTGATGAGTTAAATATTAGCCATGAACTTGCAAGAAGGATTTTAAAGAAATACAATTACAAAAATTTTAAATATCAAATAAATCAATATTTAATAATGATTTTGCCAGTCAAATACTATTTTCTGATGAATCAAGATTTAGAAATCAGGAATTATTCAACAGGTAAAATACTAGATACTGAAGGCACAACAAAATTAACACCTCTTTAGAGAAGGAAACCAGCAAGACAGATTTGGT
>JANEYF010002569.1:0-25253 GCA_029963845.1 Rhamnusium bicolor | reverse complement strand
ATAAAAACATAAAATAAAAAAAAATAGTTATTTCTTAAACAATATCAGATTTATCTATCCAAGAGTTAAATTTATTGGAGATTCCAAGCCATTTGACATATACTTTGTTTTTTCGACGACATAAAATTTTTTCCACGAGATAAATATCAGGGTTTTGGGTTCTTTGCATCTCTGTCTCATAGAAGCATCCTTTAATAGGTTGTTTATTCATATCTTCGAGTAGGTATGTAGGGGGATTAGTTATATTTACTTTAGTTATTTTGAAAAGTTCCGTGGACCAGTTGGCGGTGTATCCTTTATCAAATATGCTTTTGTATTTGCTTATTCGAACAATATCGCCCACATGAAATTTAAATCTTGAAGGTGCGACTTTTGGATGATTATATGCACTTATTTGCGTATGTGCTGTAACATTTACAGGTTTCATTCCTATTGTACGATGAACTGAGTTATTATACTTGTCCGTAATAGCAGGCAAAATATCGAGCCACTTGAAATGTCCTCTAAATGAAAAATCCCTATACAGTAAATTTTTCAGTGTTCGAATAACTCGTTCTACAATGGCTGCCTTTTTTGTACTATACGTAGAGTAATGATTGATATGATGTTGCTTCATTAACGCAGCAAAATTGCGATTGTAGAACTCAGTCCCATGATCACTCTGTATGTTTTTTGGTGAATATTTTGCCTCTTGTATAACACTTTTCATAGCTTTAGCAACTTCCACTCCTGTTTTGTTTACAACAGCTCGAGTCCACATGTACTTTGAGTAGCAATCGATTACAACAAGAATGTACCGGTGACCTCCATTGTTCTTGGCGTATGGCTGCATTTCAGCCAAGTCTATCTGCCATAAATCACCATATCCTTTAATTATAGTTCTTCTTCTATGGAAATTTCGCCTACAAGATTTATGCAATTCATTGACAACTTGTCGTTTCTTATTATTATTAAGATCCATCACACATCTATTATTTTTAGCTTGATATTTCTTCCATCAATTCAGGAGGAAATGCTAACCTTCCAGATGACGTCTTCTTTGAATGAAATTCTTCGTTAGTCTGCTCTATTTTGGCTACTCTAGCAGTTAAAGTATCTTGATTTTTTTTAAGTAAGTCCTTAACTTTAGTAATTTCTTTATCAATATTTTGTTGCATTCTATCAATCATCTCTGAAACTTTTTGATGTACAAATTTACTGTATTCAGACCATTCTTTCTCCATAAATGTGGTATATGACTGTTTAATTTTTGTATTCTGTTCAACCAAGGATTTTTCCATTGTACTGCTAATTATCTGTGTTGCTTCTTGTATGCATTTGTCGATACGTTCATCTAAATATTGGCGTGTTACACCATCTCTCTGATCTATTGGATCACCAACGTTCTTTAATCGCTTATTTTGGATATCAAAATGTTTATCTGCGGTAAGCTTAAATCCCACGCCAGGAGGTCCACGCTGCCACGCTGCTCCGCCATGACCACCTCTTCTGCGTCCAAATTTATCAATAGTATTGTTGTTGATGGTAGCCATTTTCAACTTTAACTGATGTACAACAGAAATGGTTGCAGTATTTTATACTCCTATGTCATATGCAAGGTGCTAATACACTATACCCTCCTCGCGCATTTCATCGATGATTGCCAAAATCTCGTTATCATGACCAGTATGACCAGCTGCCTTGGAGCTCCACAACAACCGCAGACGATCCACTAATTCTTTAGGCTTATTCCAGTAGATGTATTCTATGGGTCTATTTTTAATATTACTATTAATGTTGAATGATTTTCTAGTAGGTAGTTTTACTCGTTTGTTCTTTCTTGTTCCTTCCCCAGAATATTTAGATCGGGTTCTCATTCCAGTAGACAGACTATTTTTTTTAGTTGCAATGAGAGGTTTTATAATTTCAAAATATTTTCTACTCTTGTTTTTTTTCAGACCTCGTTCACTATTATAATCATTGTATATAACATTTGTTTTATGTATAATGTCGCGATATGTAGCGATATCTTCTTTGCTGATTGTACCATTGAGCGCTGCCAATGGTAATTTTAGAAATATTAAATCATAAAGATCGGCACTACCGCGATATGTTCCAAGTCTGATATTGCCGCGCCAAAATGCAATATTTTTTCCAGGGAAACGTACCTCAGTGTTTCCCATTAACATTTTTTCTGTATTAGGATCTATGCGTATTCCATATGTTGTATCATAAACTGATTCACGAGACTGTAAACCTTCTTTATGTAACTTTACCAAATATGGCACTTTAGGGCTGCTACTGCTAGTGGATGGTGAACCTGGGGAAGTCGTAGATGCTGGTGGTGTTAATGATGTAGAAGGAATTGCTTGCAGTATGGAAGGTGATTGTAATAATTTACTATCTCCATCAGTCTCATAATGTGTTTCATCTCCTTTGTAATTATTATCATCGTCATCCTTATTGCTATTAAAATCATCTTCGGTGGTTGTGGTCTGCCAAGATTTAATTGATCTAGGGATGTCATCACCAACACTTTGTTTCCTCATTTTCCTTTTCTTCTTAAGAGACAAATGTGGCTGTAGTGCGGTTGAAGTTGAAGGAGTTGTGATTACTGCAGTCATTGCTTTAAGTGGTTTTGTTATGGGTTCATATACCTTTTCTAGCGTTACATTGTCTGCGATATGTTGAGTTTTGATTGAGTTGAACTTTTTCCTAACTGCGTCACTAGCTTCAATTAACTTACGTTTCAAACTTATTTCACTATTGATATTTTCATGATTGTTTGCAACTTTCATTTTTTTTCACATAGATCTTAACGTGATGCAATTTGTCATGTGAATGAGCTTTGACGTAAAAAAATTATGGATATATATAGCTATCAAAGCCTTTTCGATATCTCCCTTTTTGGATCTCACTGTCTTTGTCAATGACCAGAAACCCATGTTTGTCTTTCCAACATTCTGCACACATTTCCTGAAACTGCTTAAATGTAACATCGGGGCTCACATGGTCAGTGAATATATGGCGCAGATTCATTTCATCTTGTTTAAACAATACGAGAAGATTAGCGTTGTCTCGAATCAGCTGCTTTGGAATGCGTGAGTAAGTTTGTGCTAGATAGAAACAATCCACATTCTTGTGTCTTCCCATACTAAAGTATGATCTAATGACATCCTGTTTTTCACAAATTACATCATCAAATATGAAAATAGAATTGGGTCGGGCTTCAGATGGTTCCATTATTTTCGCCTTGCTATCAAAAGTGAAAAATCCTAGTCCTCGGATCGGTGAAAGCACACTCCGTAGATATTCATATTTGGGCTGATACAAAGACTTTGAGTATATGTACACATTAGCAAATCGCAATCCAAGTGGATGAGTAAGCAATGAAATCATTACGTTTGTTTTACCACAGTTTGATGGTCCAATTATGAGAGAGCGAACGGTTGAGGGAAGAATCGTTCCATGTCGTTTAGCGGCCCCTCCGTCATTAAATCCTTTTCCCACTTTTTCGTCCAAGTTTTCCACATCGAGGTTTTGCTTCTGCTTTACAATGCGCATCATGCAACTACTGAGAATATATAAACTGAACAATGTCTTATTAGGCTTATTTAAATGTCATTCGTCAAGCAGAAGGGACGTAAAGTTAGTAGTTGTGGAGGTGGTAATGGTATTCGACATCTTAGCGTCGGCGAAGGCATAGTAAACTCTTTAATCAACAAGCTACCATTTGAGTTGCACTTACCTGGAGGTTATCAGTACTGTGGTCCGGGTACCAAACTACAAAAGAGACTCACAAGACGTGATAGAGGCATAAACCCTTTAGATGCTGCGTGCAAACAGCACGACATAGCGTATGAAAATAAAGATTTGTCAGCGCGACATAAAGCAGATTACGAGCTTGAACAGCGTGCTTGGAATCGAGTGAAATCAAAGGAAGCTAGTGTAGGAGAAAAGGCATCTGCTTGGCTGGTCACAAATATCATGAAAGTGAAAAGAAAGTTAGGAATGGGCTGCAGTCAATTGCCGGTGTCATCGTCATCACGTTCATCATCCTCAAATACTAAGAAGAAGAGGTGCAGAAAAACAAAGCAGGTGTCATTTGGAGCGGGAATTGTTCACAATGTTCGCGGTGCTTTGAGAAAAGCTGGCGGTAAGCGACTGATTGAGAAGAATGTAAGTAAAGCAGCTAAAATTTCGTTACATGCAGCGCGTCATTCTTTAAAAGCTTCAGGTGGGAGACGCAAGATTCGTACTCCACGCGTAATACCAATCCCAAAAGTGGGTGGAATCTTACCATTACTGCCCATATTTGCCGGACTTTCAGCACTGGGAGCTTTGACTGGCGGAGCAGCAGGTGTGGCAAAAGTTCTACACGATGTGCGAATTGGAAGACATCAGTTGGAAGAAGCACAACGCCATAATAGACATATAGAAGCGATAGCATTGGGTAAAAGTGGCAAAGGATTATACTTGAAACCATATCGCAGCGGATTAGGACTTTATCTTAAACATCAAGAACAAAATTCAAAAAAACTATTAGACACCCTGCCCCGGAGAGCGCTTACCAACCTTGATCTAAAACATTTTGCAACAAAAATGAAAGTATCACATTTTCGAGGCGTATTTATGCGCGATACTCTACCAACAATGGGACCTCATCATAATGAGTCTGCGATCGTAAATTTGGACAGTGTGGATGGGACAGGGACACACTGGGTGGCATATAGAAAACGTGGACACTTAGTAGATTACTATGATAGCTTTGGAGATTTGTCTCCGCCCACTGAACTTTTAAAATACTTCCGCGCAGGTCGAAAAGCGGCGAGTGAAATTTGCTACAACTATGATCGCCAGCAAGACTTTGATACAGTCTGGTGCGGACACTTATGTTTAAAGTTTCTATCAACAAACGTACGTTAAAAAGTGTGATGGATTTAACGCCAGAAATGGACCGTGAAATTATTAAAAGAATGGGACATTCACTCATCGCATATTCTCGACTACGCAGCTTGACGAAAATGAGCCGGCAACAACTTGAAAATATGCCAAAAGAAGTTATGATTGCGTGTGCTCCAAAGGAAATTGCATTAGTGTGGGATAAACTACCAGAACATTTGCAGAACGATATTGATGTGTTAAAGTATCAGTATTGTACAGAACATTATGGAAATAATGGCAGAGAAGCCAATGCCGATGTTAATGACGGACCATCTCCTAGAAAAATATTTTGCTGCTATTGTAAGATGGATGATGTGAATATCATGTCCAATAACGAGGTAGATGAAGAAGATATTTCAGCACCTAAACCTCCGAAAAGACGAAGGCTGGCAATTCCTCATCGCTGCATTCATCAATAAAACTAACATACTGCCAGCAAATGATGTCAGTCATGTCGCATACATTCACTATATCAAGTCATTCAAGTGTGCTGAGCGCTGATTTTTATCCTCCCATCGAGCTGGACAGCAACAGTTACTATGGTTTAGGCCTATTGGGATTCTACTCTTATAATTCCATATTCAATGTAGATGAGAAGAATAATCAGTTTTCCTATAGAACTAACGGTAAAGCAGCTCCCGTAATTCATTATTTACCGCCAGGTGCCTATGAAATTGATGAAATTAATAGAGCGATACAGCAATACCTAAAATACGACAAGAGTAGAGGTGGAGTACAAGTAGATGATGAAAAATTATTTTTATTACGAGCAAATAATAATACATTAAAGTGTGAAATTCAATCAAAGTATGAGATTAACTTTGAACAACAAAATTCTATAGGAAGACTTTTGGGATTTGAACCGAGACGTCTGCAACCAAATAAAACACATGTATCCACGCTGCCCATTGATATTATGAAAGTAAGAATTATACGTGTAGATTGTAATATTGTATCTGGTGCATATTTGAATGGTGAGAAGGCACATACTCTCTTTGAATTTGACATTGATGTTCAACCTGGCTACAAACTTTCCAAGGAGCCGCAAAATATTATTTATATGCCTGTTAGACTGGCTGGACATCAGTTTATCGATAACATTACTCTCCGCATCTTGGATGATAACGGTGAATTAATCAATTTTCAAGGTGAGAAGATTATTGTGAAGCTAGAGTTGAAAAGATTGCTCTAACTACTCCAATGGGTTTCCGTTATAACCACCAGCTACTGCAATTGCGTCCCATACGTCAATTAAATATAGTCACAAGTGATAAAAAGACAAATGCTAGTCGAAGTCGCTTCATTCCTAACGCGAACGTGAAAGCACACAGATTATCTGCTGAAGACTACATTTTTCTACAATCTATTGGTTTGAAAGTACGCAGTTACCAAAATAATTACAATGGCTACCAGTACCATAAGTGAAAAATTGGAAGTGTTTGATGAACCAGTGTTTGACCAGTCGCTCATTAGTCTACATGAACATACTTATAAGCCATATGGATCACCCACATATAGAAATTCTGATGAAATACGTATTCCAGTGCATTTTCAAGATCTCATATTGGACATTTCAGACAGTTACATATATATCGAAGGTAAATTTACACCTAATGATATTACGAAATCATGTTACCTTGGCAATAATGCACTAGCATTTCTCTTTGATGAAATTCGTTATGAAATGGGTGGCGAGCAGGTAGCCGTGGTACGAAGGCCTGGTATAACTACTACATTGAAAACAATGGTGTCATTTGGTAATACGCAATCCCACAGTCTTCTGGCATCGGGTTGGGGCCTCAGTGCTTTCAATCAGAATATTTTGGATTCTGCCAGTCATGTTTTTAGTGGTAGGCTACCGCTAAAATATCTCATGGGTTTCGCTGAAGATTATACCAAAGGTATTTTAAATGTCAAGCAAGAGTTGATTTTAATTATTGCTCGTTCCTATCAAAACTGTTATATGGGAGAAGTAGATGCTCAGATTGAAATTAACAAGATTGAATGGAAAATCCGCCACATTGTACCTGAAGATAGACAAAAAATTAAAATATTGTCCCGATTAAATAGAGGTACTAATGCTCATATTAAAATGACCTATCGCATGTGGGACCTATATGAATTGCCTGCTTTGCGTGAAACATCTTCGGACATCTGGGCCATTAAAACCAGCACTAGTTTAGAAAGACCTCGTTACATTATCATTGGTTTCCAAAACACTGATCAGTCCGATAATAGAATAAAGGATGTAACAAAATTTGTTCATGCTGACATTAGCAGTATTCGGCTTTACCTAAATTCAGCCGTATTTCCATATGAACGATGGAATCTTGATTTCTCTAAGAAGATGTATGCTGTAGCTTACTATGCTTATGAAAATTTTCAAAACAGCTATTATGGCAAGGAAACAAATGAACCAATGATGAGCATAGGAGACTTCTTAAACAATCCATTATTTGTGATTGATTGCTCTCATCAGCCTGATGCCGTGAAATCCTCCACGGTGGACATTAAACTAGAATTTGAAACACGCAAGAACAAATTTCCGAAGAATATCAAAGTCTATGCATTGATTTTGCATGATTCATGTTTGAGTTATAATGCGTTAGATGGATCTGTTCATAATGGATTTCCACTGACAATGTGAAAAAAGCATCTTTACACCAATTTGCCTAAAATATGTGTTTTATAATAAATATGCCACTTGTTACTTTATGAATGTTTAATATTTATTTAGGTACATTAATAATTTAATATAAAAATGTATTACTTTTTTCTTCTCAAAAATACTAAAATGTTTGTATACATAAATAAATAAATAAATATGTATTTGATAGTTATGACTTTTTATTTACCCTGTGTTTGAAAGCAGTAATATATTATGACCTGTGGAAAATTAATTATTTTAAAAAGAAAACATACATACATTAAATCACAAATTTATTTAAAGTAAAAAACAATACAGACATTTTTAAATAACAAATATATATATTTTAAATAACAAATTTCTTAACTGTATTCCTTCCTTCATTATCACATCACTTTTCCTCATATAATTTATATTTTTCTATTATTTCGTTGGATAGAAATTCTAGCAGAGTATTTATTAAGAAACGTCGCAAATCTGCTTTTACCATCTCCTCACAAAATTCCTCCAGGTTTAAAATATCATAGAAATATTTTTGACAAATAATTACCCCTTTCTCATACGAAGATATAAGCTCCTGTAGAATTTGAACTTCCTCTTCATTACAACATAATGGGTCAATATCATAATTATTATTATTCTTAAAACATTCACAACTCGCAATAAAACGAAGAGTGTCTAATTCAATAAATAATGTCTCTATGGCAGTAGTCAAGTTTTTTACATAATTATCATTATTAGCACACATGTTAATCAAATATTATTTGTAGTAAGCTTATCACAACGCGTCTACACAGTAATACCAATTAGCAAAAACTATCTGATAATCTGTTTTTATAAATGATGCTTGAAAGACCTAAATACATTTACTCGACTATTCACCATCCGACTTGTTAGAACTCGTCGGGAATTTTGTGAGAACAAAGAGTGTCGTCACATCCTATACCATTATTTTTATTTTTATAAAGAATTCATTGTCTTATCATAAGACTAACACATTTTATATTGGTTATTTGATTTTTGCGTTTATTCATTTTAAACTGTTTCTTATTTATTTTACGTCAAGTCTCTTTTTATTCCATAATTATTTTCATTCACATAATAACTGTATTATAAAAATTATAAATACATATATTAATTAACTATCCATATCTACTTTTCCTCTTGTTCGCTCATGATTAATTATTCACTATATAACAATATCTTATTCCTTTATCATGATATTCATTCTTTATATCTTGTTCTGCAGTAATTAATAAATATATCGATCATTATTGCGGAAACAAATACCCCGTCTAATATATTAAAGAACAGACATGCGCCATGTGGACAGGTGGTAAGATGCCGCTGCGGCAGCGCTGCCGGTGCTGGAACTCTCCAAATACATCTACTTAAGGCGCGCATGAAGGATACAAACTGTGGTCTGTGGATATTATGATTACACAAGAACCACATTGCAATCTGAGACCATAATTGACAATATATTTACAATGGTTAATTTAACATCTAAGGTGTTTCACGCGCACTTTTCAAATCACAATGCACAAGTGGTAGAAATCACCCTTAGTTTGGAGTGTGATAAAGACACATATGTTTATAAATGGAAATACACTGATGAAAATGTACAATATTTTACACAATTTGTCTCTGAGGAAATTTGGAATGTCATCGAAAGTGAACACGATAATAAAAAGTTTACTGTTTTTTTTTACTAAAATAACACACATCTTTAATCAAGCATGTCCAAAACTTAGGTAAAAATAAAACAAATCAATAAAAAAAAAACTGGTTAACTAAAGAAATTTTAGAACACGGTAAACTACTACGAGACGGTCACAAAGTAACCAAAGGAACCAATGACCCTCATATAAAAGTTAGATATCAAATACTGAAGAAAGCACACGAAAGTATAGTTAAAAATGGTAAAATAGCATATAACGATAAACTTATGAATAATTCAAATAACAAAAGTAAAACTGCATAGTCTATAATAAAATCGGAAGTTAACATAAAACCGCCCAGCACAGATGAAGTCATTAAAGATTCCGATAACAATATCGTTACTGACAGTCAAAAGCAAGCGGAATTATTTAATCAGTTTTTTATACAATCGGTCGAGAAAAATTACTCAAAACCTAAAGATAGATACAGATGCACCTCTTAAAGTACCGTTACAACAGTATTCAATGTTCTTATCCCCTACAGCACCATCTGAGGTAGCTAATATAATAAGAAAGGTTACGAAGAAAAATTCGTTTGGCTATGATGAAATACCTTGCCCACTTTTAAAAATATTGTATCTCAATATCACTTGCATACCTTGTAAATATATCTTTTATTCACAGTTTCGTTCCCGAAGAATTGCTAGAATAATAGCAATTCATAAAAAAGATGTTACTGAACAAACGTGTAACTACAGGCCTATATCATTATTGTCTGTATTTTCAAAATTATACGAAAAAATATTTTATTCATGACTTGTATCATTCTTCAACCAAAATAGTATATTAATTTGTAACCAATTTGGTTTCCGACATAGTTATTCAACTCAAGATGCGATTTACAATTTCTATACGCACATCTTAAATACCATCGACAGTAAAAATAAACCAGTTACTATATTCTATGATTTAACTAAAGCCTTTGATACCCTTAATCATCAGCTCGTACTTAGCAAACTTTATCGGTATGGTTTCCGAGGTCCAGCTCATAGTTGGTTACTATCATACCTAACAAACCCAGTTCAATTTGTTTCCAGAAATGCGAATAATTTATACGCAGAGTCATCTAAGTTAAATATTAAAACATGAGTACCACAGGGCAGTGTCCTGGGGCCATTACTGTTCATAATTTTTATCACTAACATAGCATCTAATGTCAGTTATCAACACCTAACGCTTTTTGCAGATGATACCTCAGTTACGCTTAATGCTGACATGTTTCCTTCCCTACATAGTCTAGTCCAGAAGTCCATAAATGATATGCAGTTACATAATATCGGCCATAGCATGTTACTAAAAACTGGCGGTAGATTACTTGTGCAATGTGACAAAGTCAAATTTCTAGGAGTCACTATGGACTCAAATTGCACATAGACAACGATACCAACTTTGTAGCAAGCTCTCTTCGTTGTGAGTCGTTGTGCGGCATCTGATGTTCTCTGTAAGCTTGGAAATAGTCATATCGTTTTATTACGCATTTATACAGTCCAGGCTAAATTATTGTATTATGTGCTGGGGCAACGACACCACAGTTCCAGATGTATTCATAATTCAAAAAAGAATAATTAGTACTATTTCCAAAGTGTCTGGCCAATTTTCATGTAGAGAGTTATTTAAGAACTTACGCATACTTACTGTTCTAGCATTATATATTTTCGCATGTTGTGTTTATGCAAAACAACATATAAATCAGTTTCCAAAATGTAAGGAAAAAATTTTATACTACGCGACAGGCTAATAATTTGTTTATTGATCCCTGTAAACTAGTGCAAACATCGAATGGCCCACATATGGTACTTAAAATTTATAATCATTTACCTCAAAACCTAAAATCAATAAGCAAATTAAACAAATTCAAATATAGTCTAAAGGAACTTTTGCTGAAATATGTTTTTACAGCGTGCCTTAATTTATGAACTGTGATTGGAGATAGTCGTTAATGTTATATTTATGTTTTTTAAATGTCGAGGATATATATATATATATATATATATATATATATATATATATATATATATATATATATATATATATACATATATATATATATTATATATATATATATATATATATATATATATATATATATATATATATATATATATATATATATATATATATATATATATATATATATATATATATATATATATATATATATATATATATATATATATATATATATATATACAGGGTGAGTCACCAAGGGCGCCTCGGTCGATATCTCCATTAATATTTATTACACAGAAAAAACTTTCAAATAAAAGTTGTATGAGACCAAGAGTTCCATATTTTAAAATTATTTCTAATCACACAGAGTGTTTGATGTTAGAGTGGCATATGAAAAGTATGTTTTCTTAAATAGGATACCCTATATATTTTTACAAATTTTATTCTTTCTTTAATTACCTTTTCGAATATATCTTGTTTTTGAAATTCCGTTGCGCCGTTGTCAATTTATTCCACTGTTTTAAAAAAAATTGTCACTTGCAGACCTCACTAACAAATTCTGCATGAGCCGTATTTTCACAGATTAAGAAAACTTTTTTTGTTAAATGTTAAGCAATGTCATGGCCTAGCCTCCAGATATTTTAAAGTTGAAATTATTTGTACAGGGTGTTTATTACGATGATACAAAAATGGCTAACTTTAAACTATCATAACTTAATTTTTTTAAATGGTACACCCCGTATATTTTTACATATTTAGATAGAGTTTATATCGTTCTACAAATTTTATTACCTATAGTTATACGGTAAAACTGCATTCTAATAAAAACATCAGGTAATTTCTAGAAATTCGGATATCATAGGAGGCATAGGCACATGCCTTTTTTGTTTTTGCAAGAAACAACTATGAGCATTATTGTTTCAATTAATGTAAGTTTCATCTTTTATAAATGAAAAGAAAGTTGTCTTATTATTCTACATTTAAATACTTGAACTGTGTGAATTTTCCGAATATCTAGATGGCATTTATCACTGACATTTGTTCGAAACAAATTTAAAACGCTTTAATTTGCAGACTTTATTGTTATGCTAATTTCTACTTAAATAAGTATTTAAAGAAAGAATTAATATGATTTACTGTATCGGGGAGAGTTATGGTAATTGTTTGTTGGCCTCCAGATTGTATAGTCAAAAATATCCAGACCAAAGACATTCAAATTGTCGCGCTTTTACAAAATTAAAAACTAAATTCAATGAAAGCGGAAAAGTTATGTTTAAGAAGCCGAAGCGATTTAAACCAGTCATAAATGAAGAAAACACATTATCTGTTGTGCTAAGCATCGTAGAAAATCCACATGTAAGTTCAAGAATTTTAAGTAGGAATTGGATATTAGTCAGTCCAGTATTGCAAGAATTATAAAAGAAAATAAGTTTCTCCCTTATCATCAGGCCCGCGCCGTACATAAGGGCAAAGTCGTGCGGGAAATTAGTAAAATTTCGAATTTAAATTCGGAAATTAATAAACTTCCGAGTTCAAAAGTCTGAAATTAATAAAATTCCGAGTTCAAACTTAGAAATTAGTAATTTCGAGTTTAAATTCGGAAAATATAGCAACAAAATTTTTTCCCTTACCTAGCCCTTCTCCACCTTCGTAATATTTACCCATAAATGAACCGTAAAGTATTACTATGAAGTATTAAAAAAAAGTATAAAAATGAGATGCTGAAAGAGAATTTAGGGAACGACCAACGATTAATCTAAAAATTGTACAACAATAAACTTGAAATTTGAGGATTTACATACCAATATTTATATTTTTATGTGTTAATATTTCTGTAAAAAATACATTTTATAAGCATTACTCATAAATTGCAAAATCGAAGTTTGCACTTGGCAGTGCCAGTGTTGCGATTATAGGTTCATTAAAAATACCCATCCATTTTCGCTTTCACTTGCCTAGTTTATTTTTATTTATTTCTACTTCAATCACTAATGATATTATACATCGAATGTCCAATCAAGATTATATGTATAACGTGATTAAATAGTAAAAATATATAAATATAGGTAACCCTATTTGATACCGTTCTATATTTACCTAAATATTGGAAACATCGATTTCAAATTAAGGTCTTATAGATAAGAACCCTTTGGATGAAAACGAACATAATAGATATCCAATACACTAACAAGGAGTTCACACTTTTTTAAATTATTGATGTTTTCTGACCTTTCGTTAACGGAATAATATTGGTTTTTAATGTCAAACATAGCAACACATAATTGAAATAAACTGCTCCAAGATAGTCAAAATACTACGAGAGAACACATTTTTTGGAACTATAGTACATTTTATCAACATGTAATTTTTCATTAAATTAAGCACAAATAATTCCACTTTTCAATTTTATTTACAAGAAAAGAACCAAAGTAAAGAAATATACAAATTTTGTTTGAAGCTGCAAATCGGTTCCTCAACTTCAATAACACGTATGTCGCTCATTTATATTAATAACAGCTTGACATCATCTAGGCATACTATCAATGAGATTATTGATGTAATTTTGAGAGATATTGTTTGTAGATGAGGATGATGGTCACGCTTGATTCTTTTGAATATATGCCACATGCGTTCAATGGGGTTGAGGTTTGGTGATCTTGGTGGCAGTGAAAGTGCTGGAATCCCAAGCCCAAGTCAGGTCGTCTGTGGAAGCATATGCCTCCTCACAACAAGATTAAACTACCCTGACTCTGCGATCATCTGAATAAGACAGAACGCCGTGCATTTCGCCATGGTAAATGTTTATGAGCCACAAAAACTATTATTTATTACAATTGTCTGGTTTCGATTACATATATTATTTTCCACAGAATCAATTCTGAGGTTCGAACTTCACAATAAACTGTAGAGCCTCGTCTTTTTTACTTAATACAAAATCTCTGATTTTCAGAAAGTTACTTCGGTAACTAGGCGGTTAAGAAAACATTTTTTTTAATATTTGAATTCAAGGGAATTTTTCATAAATTTCTACATATCAAACGGTCACACCATATAAAAATCAGCTTTACTGTTCTAAGTATACTTAATTTTATAGTTAAATTCCTAGAGTATATTGTATGCTAGATATATTTAGCCAATACATATATAGAAATAAAGTATATGTACTTAACGACTCCATATAGTTTCTGAAAACAAAAATAAATCCTGTCTGACAATCGTCTTGAGTAGATTACACTGTTGATAAAAGGTTTAAGTAGGTAGGGTAAACAAAACATATCTTGAAGCGAATGGCAGCCATATACAGGTTGTCTCACCAGGAAGTGCATCGATCGATATAGGGAAAAGAATGCACCAGAAAATTTTGAAAATGCAGTGTGGTCAATCCAACTAAAATAATTACTAGCAACTGACACTTCCGGAAGTCGACACAAACTTGCTTATTTTAAATATATATTTTAGGGTTTTCGAAAAGAGCATTAAATTCTGATTCAAAAATATGTAGGATACTGTATGTCTAAACCCAGCCGTTTCACAGATATTTGACATTTTAAAAAAATGTTGACAGGTGTAATGGTTTACAATAACCTTTGTAACTTTCTTCGTGTAAAAGATACTCATTTGCTTCTTCGCACACAGAAAGACCATAAGGTGAGCTACGCTCTACAGTTTAAAGAAATTCGATAATAGTATACCAAGTGTACCATTTTTGACGTTACATTTTGTAAATTTCAAATCGCGGAAACTTGCTTAAGTCAAATGAAACACGCTGTATTTCTTACATCAATTTATGTCTAATTAAATTCCCTTTTTCTGATAAAAAGCAGTGTAGGGGTATAAGTTACAACTTTTCGAAATATTTGCGGTTTTCTTAGAAATTCAAGAATTTTTATTAAAAATTTTATCAAATTAGCCATGATTAGAAACAGTCGGTAATGTCAATCATTCTCACATATGCCAAAAAATACCACCGAGTTTAAATTACACCTACGAAGACTTTTTAAATTTGTTTATTATTTATGGAGAATGTGATAAAGTAATATCAAGAACTTGTAGTACATTTGCTACTCGATATCCACAAAAACGGAAATCATTACCAAACACTGTAAAACGCTTACTAGATAATTTTAAAAACTATGGTTCTGTCAAGGCAAGAATTCAAAAGCGGAAGTCTACTGTTGATGACAAAAACGTAGAAATAGCTATTCTGGGATATTTTCATGCATTTCCAATGTTGTCATTAAGACAAGCTGCTCTGGAATCGGGACTATGCAAGGATTCATTTCACAAAATCTTAATTAAACGTAAATATCACCCGTTTTCGTTCCAAATGGTTCAACGATTAAAAGAAACAGATTTCCTAAGAAGAGAAAATGTTTGTGAATTTATTCTAATAAGGTCTGTAGGCAACGATTCTTATTTAGGAAATATTATATGGTCAGATAAAGCTAAATTTAACAAAAATGGACTTTTCAATCGACACAATCGCATTATTAGAGTGACTCGAACTCTAATGTGTTCAGGAGCGAAATTTTCGAGAAAGTTGGCAGTTTAATGTTTACTGTGTCATAAGAAACGATTGAGTGGTGGCATTATAATTTTATCAGGAAAATTTAAACAGTAAGTTATAAAGATTTCTTCATCTGCTAATATGTATAGTTAATTTGTATATGTATAGGTAATTTGTCCAGGAGGTGCCCTGGATGCAGACGCATGCAAGATATAATCGCTCTGAATAGAACCTGAGCTTTGAATTCTTTGAAAGAAAATATTTTCTAGAACCACGTACCAAAATACGTAGATTTATCACTGATGATTTTCATTGATATACAAATACTCATGAATGAATGTGCATAGAATTAGAGCATTTAGGAGACCTGACAGATACGTGTACGTTTCCAGTTAAATATCTGACATACGTGGTTATTGCAGTTTATAGATTTTTGGTTAAGTGGGTTATGGATTTATGGGGTTTAAAAGCTTAAGTTTTCAAATTACAACGTGGCCACGTTGTAATCTGAACCACGCGTGGTGACGGTGGGTAACCTATCCATGGTGTACATCGGGTAACGCCAATTCCAACGGTACAATGATTTGAAAAACTAACATTGGTTGAATAAACGTAAAAATATAGACTTTTAGGGTGAATGTGTTTTTAGGACACAACAGTAAGTTTCGGGTGCTTGAGACAAAACAAAAATTGTATGAGTGCAATGGTGCAATGACCAGAGTTATGCGGTTATTAAAATAACGTACATATCAAGTTAAATGTCTGACATACGTGGTTATTGGAGTTGATAGATTTTTGGTTAAGTGGGTTATGGGGTTATGGAGTTTAAGAGCTTGGGTTTTCAGATTACAACTTCATTCTTAGGGTTATATGCATTTAATAGCTGAAATTATGGATTTCTTGAGGTTATGGCAAAATCCTGATGTGATGGGGTTAAATAGATCTCGGATTCAGATTTAGCGATCCCAAAAACATATAGTAAATTTATTTGTCCTTTAAATAGTTTTCAACAAAATGCCTCATACCACCCGTACCTTGATATATTGCATGAATGAGACGTAGCCACCTGAAATCCTAAGATTTTGTGTTATTTAAAGAGAGACGAGGCCGTTAATAAGGAGGAGCAAGAAAAAATTTAAAAAGCGGCTAAAAAAGAAATTGAAAAGAAATGATCAAATCTCAACTCCAGAACTGAAAAATCCACGAATTAAAATTGTAGATATCGAAGATGATGAAAATGTTTTAAAAGCGGTCATGGAAGTGGAACATATGAAAATGATTAAGTGAATTGTTCAAACTGTCTAGAGGTAAAATTCGATATTTAAACTTGATTTTAATGTACATCATTCTGTTTTTGATAAATCTTGCCTTGTTTATTTAAAGAAAATTGAAGTGGAAAGAAAAAAATTAAACAATTTATACAATAGCAATTAGAGATAGATAAAAGATACTCGAAACATGGTGTCTCCAGTTCATCAAATGATTTGTGTAGTTCAAAATTAAAAATCCTTCATTTAAATATTCAGTGTATAAGAAATGAAATCGAAGAACTTGAGATTTACCTACTTAGATTTACATGATATAGATATTGTATGCCTAACTGAACACAGGCTTAAAATTTCTGAAGTTTATACAATCAAAATAGCTGGTTATAAAAGAGCATCCATTTTCTATAGTAGTACATATAAAAACGGAGGTGTGGTAATTTTTTGTAAAACTAGTCAACAGTTAAAAATAAGAGAACTTACTTATGTACTTGACTTTTCTATTGAAAAATGCATAGAGCTTACTGGTATAGAAATAAAATGTTCTAAACAGATTATAAAACTAGAGCAATATATAGATCACTCCTCATTAAACTATTCCAGAGCTAGTCTGGTATGGAACTATATCCCATCCAGTTGGTCGGCGGTTAAGGTAGTATATATACAAAAAATGGGTAGGAAAGAACCAAGCCCTAAATCGCTTAGACCAATTAGCCTGACATCTTTTCTGTTGAAAGGCCTGGAGAAGGTGCTGGACGGATATATCAGGGGGAACATCCTGAATCATCACCCCCTCAATATACATCAGTACGCCTATCAGACAGGAAAATCAACAGAACTAGCACTCAATAACCTAGTCGAGAAGATCACCCAATCCCTTCAAATGAAGGAAATTGCGGTGGGAGCCTTTCTCGACATTGAGGGAGCATTTAATAATGCACTGCCCGGCTTCTTATATGCAGCAGTGGCTGACAGAGGAATTGAGCCTACTATAGGCGACTGGATTTGTGCTATGCTATCAAACAGAACCATAACAACGTCTCTACAGGGAGAAACAGTTAGGTTTAGAGCCACGAGAGGGTGCCCGCAGGGTGGGGTTCTCTCCCCCTTTTGTGGTCACTTCTTGTGGACGACCTACTGGCTATTCTCACCCTGTGGGAGGTTGAGGTTCTAGCATATGCAGATGATCTAGTCATACTAGTCAGAGGGAAACTCTGAAGGAGTAATATCAAATACCCTTCAAGAGACTCTGGATGCAGTGCGTAACTGGTGCGACGGGGAACAGATGTCTGTAAACCCTCAAAAAACAGTAATAGCACCATTCACCCGGAAAAGGAAGCTGGAGGACTTAAGACCTCCCACTTTAATGGGTGAAACTGTTCCATTTGCAGAGGAGGTGAAATATCTAGGAATCACTCTGGATAAATCACTTAATTGGAACTCCCATCTGGAAAAGGTAATCCACAAAGCAAAGCTGTCCCTATGGACATGCCGTCGTATTTGTGGCAAATCCTGGGGCATGGGTCCCCAACAAATTTACTGGATCTATATCACGGTCATCAGACCAATGATAACATACGGATCCATTGTTTGGTGGCCGAAAGGATTACAACGGACGGCCAAATCCAAACTCTCTGGACTGCAGAGGATTAGCATGCATGACCGTAACGGGGGCAATTAGCACCACACCGTCAGCTGCAATGGAAATCCTCCTGGATTTACCCACTCTTCATATATATCTGGAGAGAGAGGCCAGGTGGGCAACCTACAGACTGCAACAAGCGGCCATTAATATGCCGCAGACTAGTATCATGGAGCGGAACAGGTTGTTGGATGACATAGAGAATCACAGCATCCTGGGAATGCCCTCGGATACTATGCCTACTATGACCAACTACGAGCTGACCTTCAACATCCTTTCTCCAGAAAGAGATGAGTGGGATCGGAATAAAGCCGACCTACTGAAGGCAGACAGTGTTGGTTTACAGACGACTCCAAAACTCCCGAGGGAACAGGAGCCGGAGTACACAGCTACAGACCAAGGGTGAGGATAGTCTCAAACCTAGGTAGTCATGCAACTGTTTTTCAGGCTGAGGTTCATGCCATTGAACTGTGTGTACGACGGCTGGAATTATATGCATCTTACACGCAGATCAATAAAAAAATTTTCAGATAGCCAAGCAGCTATAAAAGCTCTTGGCTCCTACCGGTGTAACTCCAAAACGGTATGGAACTGTCAGAAAGCTCTAAATCATTTGGGCAAGAACAACAAAGTGACTCTGGTCTGGATACCAGGCCACTCTGGTATGGAAGGTAACGAAATAGCGGACTCCTTAGCCAGAGAAGGAGCAGGATCACGATTCATCGGACCAGAACCAATACTTGGCATATCTTCAAGTACGGCCAAGATGGCTATCTCAACCTGGGCTGAAAGGCAAACTCTCCAGTATTGGCAAGAGTTACCAGGATTAGTTCATTCGAAGGCGTTTATAAAATACCCTTTGAAATCGAGAGCTAAGAAACTTTTAGAGTTAAACAGGATAAACCTGAAAACTCTAACAGGCCTATATACCGGGCACTGCCGACTAAACTATCATCTGCATAAACTCGGCCTAGCGGAAAACGCCGAGTGCCGTCTATGCCTGGAGGATGATGAGAAGGCAGACCACATCTTATGCACCTGTCCCGCTGTGGAGAGGATCCGATTCTCAATATTTGGCAAAGGGCAACTGCTGCCAGAGGATCTGGACACATTCTCACCCAATAAAGTTATCAGTTTCATTAAGAGACTGAACTTGTTGGGTGAAATATAATTAGGCGTGAGCCACAATAGGCCTGCTGATTGGCCGCAGTGGAGGGTCTACTGAGACCCACTCACAACGAACCTAACCTAACCTAATATATAGATCACCTCAAGCAATATTAATAAATTCTTACCACATTAAATAAGGTTCTAAATTCAACCATAAATGCATGTGATGTCATAATATGTGGTGATCTACATATTGACTATCTTTCTTCTTCTTTAAGCAAAAATGAGTTATGTGACATACTGCAATCATACGATATAGAAATGTTAATAAGTGAACCAACGAGACTGCCATTAAACACTGAAACTTGCATTGATTACTTCTGTACAAATTTTAACAATCCTCGCAATGTAAAATGTAAAGTTTTAAATGATGGTTTATCAGATCATACTTCTCAAATACTAGAATGTGATTATGTAATGTAGAAAATTGGTAAGCAGAATTATCATTATGTAAGAATCTACAGTGAAGAAAATTATAAAACGTATTACTACCAATTAGGAAATGAAACTTGGAAAGAAGTTTTAACCGCAGTAACAGTGGACGAGGGTTTTAACAATTTTATAAATATTTTAACGTGTCATCATGTCACATGTTTTCCTTTTATAAGAAAAGCCAATAAAAATGTAAATAATTCATGGGTAACCACAGGAATAAAAATCTCGTCGAAAAAATTAAAGCTATGACATAAAATTAGATCATCAAGAATGACCTAAATCATCTGAATTATTGTAACAAATATAAAAAAATTATAAAAAGTTATTATAGCTACGAAAAAATGTATACTGACTCTTTCTTTAATGATGCTAACAATAAATCAAAAGCAGTATGGTCAATCTATATAAATAAAAATCCAATTGCCACATGTATGATGGAGCATCACTTGAGAACGGCTCGATCGATTTGGCTGATTTCTTTTTCGGTGTGGTCATACTTGTCAGGACAAGGTTGGTCTGAAAGAAAATTTTTGGAAAATCCGCGGGAAAAGTTGGAAATTTGGATGGAATTTTTATATGAAAAAAATCTTTGTTAAATTTTGACGTTTTGATATTGATAGTCATTACGTGAAATGAGGCACAGTTTGAGAGTTCTGCTGTCACATGTTTTCATAACAAAAAAAAACGTGCATGGCTTAAATGTCTTGCAACCATTTGACATTTGACAACCATTTGGCATTTTGCGAAGAGATTTCATTATATTTTCTTGGTTTAACGAAAAAAAAAATGTGTTATCGGTGGTGATCTTTTGGTACATTGAAAATCGTTCGTGTGTTGAAAAGATTATTTTGGTGTCTTTAAAAATGCCACCAATAAAGCGTCGAAATATCGGTCGGCGTACACGCAACGCAAGAGAAATACATGATCGTCGAGTCGATGAGTTTGGAGGCAAATCGAATAAGAATTTCTCAAGCGCGATCAATTATGACTCCGGAACAACGGACACAGTCGGGTTCGACTCACTCAGTTGGAGATAACGTACAAAATCAATTTGTGACGTCGACTAAATAGACGACCAAATGTAACGATTCGACCTAAACGTTTGGCGTTCAGATACCATCCAACAGTCGATTACGCCGCGGATGTATCGGTCGCCATCGGAACCATGAGCACTGTTTGTAAACATTGCAATGCTTTGAGGTTCCGACACGAACCGCCAGGACTATGTTGCGCGAGCGGAAAGGTCAAATTACCACAAATGACACTGCCGCCAGAGCCACTGGCATCATTGCTTTCTGACCAAGAAGCTCAATCGAAGCATTTCTTGCAGAATATACAAAAATACAACAGTACCTTCCAAATGACATCATTTGGAGCAAATGTAACTGAAGAACGAGATTTTAGTCCTACTTTTAAAGTAAATTTATTTTCGACTGCAACACACATCACATACACAAACAAACATTAACAATTCACAACGTTTCAATCAAGAATTTGTTTTCAATTTTCATATTCAAGGACAAATTCGCCATCGTGCAAGGAGCATTGTTACCCCAAGTGAATGATGATCACAAATTTCTTCAGGTTTATTTCCTTGGAAATTCTGATGATGACATCAATCAGCGTTGTGCCATCAGTCGTGCGGTAAAGCAAGAGATTATTGCGCAACTGCAACAACTCTTACATGAACACAATGAATTGGTTAAATTGTTCAAGACTGCACTAGAAATGATGCCTTCGGATGATCACAAAATAATGATCAAAGTAGACAAAAGACCAGCAGGCGATGTACCGATGTTGAATGAAGTTCCCATTGTAGTTGTTAGCGAGAATTTTGTGTCTCGCGATATTGTGATTCGACGGCCTGATGGTAATAACCTTCAGCGTGTCAGCGAAACCCATCGTTCGTATGATGCATTACAATACCCGCTGATATTTTGCCGAGGAGAGCATGGATATCATTTTTTGATCAAGATGATTAATTCATTAACCCATACGTAGAAATGTTGTTAATCGTTTTTACCGACTTCAAAAAAGGTTTTCAATTAGCGTATATGTTTTTTTAAAAATTTTTTTGTATGTTTGTTACTCAACATCTCCGCCGTTTGTGAACCGACTTGCCGCGTGCTCGAGAGTAGGTAAATCATCGGCGCTATTCGTTTTCTCTCCAAATGGAAAGACAAAAAATATCGTTCATCACCAAGCGTTGCGATGAACGCATTACTTAATTTTTGTAAATATTTGTAATATTCCAATATGAGTGCGCTGCAACCTGGTCTCAACATTAAATCCTAATTAAAATAATCTATCTATCTATCTTCTATCTATATCTATTTTTGTATAAATTGACAGGACAACGACTGTCGGGTCAGCTAGTTATAAATAAAAATGTATGCAACAAATAACTTAAAAATGAAATCAGTGAAATAACAATTGAGAATAAACTTATGAGTGATCCATATATTTAACATTTAAATAAATATTTTATAGATTTACCAGCTAAATTAAATGATGAGTTAGGTGACACCCCCGAATTAAATAATGAAGCGTTATCGACAGTATATCCTTCAATTTCTCTAGAACCAGTTATTGAAAGTGAAATTTTTAATTTAATAATGGAACAAAAAAATAGAAGCGCAGCTGGATTAGACAATATAAGTTCTAACTTAATAAAAAAATCTGTTCATTTCTTAATAGTTCCCCTAATTTACGTAATAAACCTATCACTATCCAAAGGAATTTTTCCATCCATTTTAAAAACAGCAAAAGTTCTTCCGCTTCAAAAAAAAAGTGACAATACTTTATCTGATAATTACAGACCTGTGGCATTTTTTGTAAGTTATTTCCAAAATACTAGAACGTGTTGTTTTTAATAGAGATATATTTTGCAGGCAAATTTAACATATTGATAAAGACACAACATGGTTTTCGTAAAAAACTTTCAACACAAACTGCAATAATGAAATTTTTAGACAAATTATACGAGAACATAAATCAAAACAATAAATGTGTAGATTTCTTTATGGATTTAAGTAAGGCATTTGATTTAATTAATCATGAAATTCTTGTTAAAAAACTCGTACAATATGGGAAAGCTAAAAAATGGTTGACATCATACCTTACAAACAGATATCTAATAGTAGAAGTAAATGGAACTAAATCAGAAAAATTAAAAACAGAATTTGGCGTACCGCAAGGATCTATACTGGGACCATTGCTTTTCTTATTTTACGTTACCGATTTGCCAAGTTTTTTTGATGAGATTTTAATCACGTTTCTTATTTTTGCTGTGATAACACTTTACAAAGTTCATTAAACTCTCTAAAGGATAATACACAAAGATTTTCTGAATATTTCAAATCAAACAGATTATTTATAAATATTTCCAAAACCGTATTTGTTGTATTTTCTTCCAGAAATTTTATTTATGATAAAAGTCACTTAATCAATCAAATCGATTAATCAAACTGGTTCTACAAAATTTTTAGAAATCAGTATTGATAACGCATTAAGTTGGAATATATATATAAATACTGTTGCAATAAAAACTCTCTTCCACTTGTTACGCATTGTTCAGATTGTCAAAATTAGTCAGCAGGCAAACTGTTCTCTCATATTATTATGCCCATTTTATATCCAAGGCATCATACGGAATTATTTTTTGGTTCGTCTCATAGTTCTAACAGATTGTTTAAACTTCAGAAAAAGCAATTCGGTATATTGTAGGGGCATCTAAATATGAAACGTGTAAAAATGTTTTTCAGGAATTTAAAATTTTGACTTTACCATGTACATATATTTAAAGGCTCCTCTACACGTTGGCCAATGCGTGTGCCAATATCGCTGGCCAATGCGTATGGCCATCGTGTAGAGGGGACTATTGGTCGTATTGGCGGCATTGGCAGAGCTGGTCCAAGCGTTGGCGACCGATCCGTCGTGTTGTCGGTTTTTCAAGACACATCAAAGGGTGTTGGCCTTGGCACTGGCAGACGCTGGTAGCCACGACCACACGTTGGCTGCACTGGCCTAGTATGTGAAGTGCTCCCGCAGGAATTGTAGGTTAAGATTTTGTGCTGTGCTGTGCATATAAATATGTATTTTATGGTACATAATGGCAGCGATGAGTAACGAAGAAACTTTTAAGTTCATAGAACTTTACCAAGCCGAAAATTGTATTTGGAATCCTCAAAACAAATATCACAAAAACAAAAATATAGTAAGTAAAAATATAATAAGCACTAAATAAATAAATCGCAGCAGCAGCTACCCTCATGACATTCATTGTTGATGTTGATATTGGCCTGCGTCGAAACAAACTGAATGTCCTTCCAACGTGTGGACAGATTACCAATTTCCTTGCAATAACGCCCAATACGTGCGCCAGCGTGTTGGCCAACGCATTGGCTAACGTGTAGAGGAGTCTTTAGAGATACTTATTCATGTAAGAAACAATATAAACCAGTTTTTGTCCAATAATTTGTATCATAATTATAATATTAGAGAAGGTGACAATTTTATGATTTTTTTATATAGTCTTTCCAAATATGAGGAAAGCCATATGACTATATTATTATATAATAAACTACCGAATCAATCCAAATGTATTCAAAATTCAAATACATTCAAAAAAGAGGTGAAGAATTATTTAACTCGAAATTCGTTTTACTCAATAGCTGAATATTTAGAGGCTTAAAATTGTAATTTCACAGTTTCAATCAGTTGATTGGATTTATCAATTTTATTTTATTTTTAATTATACACATTTTCTCATTTATTTGTCATATTATAATTATTTTATTAAAATTATACATACTTTTCTTTTGTTTGTCAAAATAAAATGTAACTCTGGTTTGTTTTTTTTATCGGGATATTTTGTGATAATTAATGATTTTATATTGTATATTAATTTAAGCTTTATCACGTTGTAATAAACAGAACATAGTGTCCATTCTTATGACTAATCCTATACCATTATAATTGGTCTCTTGGATAA
>JANEYF010002568.1:0-121990 GCA_029963845.1 Rhamnusium bicolor | reverse complement strand
TATTTGGGACCATCAGATTGATGTAATACTTCAAGGAAAGGGGGAAATCATATGTTGTGAATTTAACATAGCAGCTAATGAGTTGCCTTGGTAACAAGAAGGGCTGAAAATTACGGAAGAAACTGTTGAAAATTTTCTTACGTCATACCAAGACCTAGGATGGAACATGTTCTTAAAAATTCTAATTTTCCTTTGCAAATTTGACGTATCACTTTCACTTGGTATCGTTTTTCCATTGCATATACGTCTTGATGAAATCTTTTCACACGTTTCGTCAGGGATGTCCACTTGAGCCCGGATCTGAATATTACATGACGATGTTTTTTCACGAAATATTGCGCCGAACTTTTGTGCCATCGACTTCCAACTCCGTTTATCCATCGTTCATCTATCGTCCTACAGTACTCCAAGAGAGAAATGGACGCGATATTTTTCAAATGTTCTACGACGCAATATCCTCAATGTAATATTCGGATCCGGGCTCTAGTCGTCACTGATGAACCTGAGCAAAACTCAACAAAGATAAGCTGCAATGGGAAAACGTCGCCAGGAAGAGTGAAATTACACCATGCTGGCCGATTACTGCTAGAATTCAGATGTGGAATACAAAACACAGTCAACAAATTCAAAAAATTTTACTGCCAAATTGATGTTATCTGACCCTATAATTTTTAATAGAGGAACTGTAGGTACAAATATTGGCTACCATTTTATTTTTGAGCTCTAAACTTCGTATTTTTTGTTAAAACTTTTGCAAAATCTGGCAACTCACATGTAATTAATTCTGTAACGATTTTTCAAAAATTTAAAAGTATCTTTTTTAAAAGCTAATAATTAAAATAATGCACCTTTATTAGTTTGACCAATTATTATGCTACAAATATGGGGGCAGTTATATAGTTTTTGACCCGAATTGTATAAATTGAAAGCAGCAGAAGAGTAAAACTTAAAAATAGGTCAAAATATTGCAAGAAGTTTATTTGGAACTTAAAAAATTGTTTAAAACTGAAAAAAACAAATTATAAATTATTTTCTTAAACCTAGCAACACAAATCACAAACATAGAAAATAGAAAATAAACCGAAATAACTCTATTTAAATCTTTGGCAAAATTAAGGAGCAAAAATCGCTTTAGAACAGTCCATATGAGCCCATAATCCGCCAATAGGGCACTGAATCTATTGTTCCCATCTAGCTTATATTTATAGCTCTAAACTAGCACACACTGTAAATACCATGAAAAGTTACTATACATCTTTAATAAATTTTGTTATAATCTAATGTACCTGCAATTGTCACTAATGTTTTTAGGAATGCAGCGGTGGCAGTAATCATACATGCATATGTTTCAAATTGAAGTTGTATGCACCTATTTAATAGATGGCGACTCGTACAATTGAAATACCGCCATAACCCATAATAAATACTTAGCCCATATTTGTACCAGTTCCTCTATCAGTTTTTATAGGGCGCAAATCAACAAGAGAAATTCAAAAAAAAATCGAATACATCATAGATTACCTTAATACAGAATAGTTGATTTTTTTATTTATTTTTTAACGCCTCGTTTATATTAACGTCAAGACGAAATTTAGCACATTGCTATTCCACCAATCAACCAGGACAGACACGCGCACAACAGCTATTCCCTTCGACATTTGTCAGATGCCGCAGCTGAGGCTCGAACTCAGGAGAGATAGACAATGACTAGCCTAGCTGTGTTCTGCCACACAGCAAGGCTCTAGACAACTGTGCTACCATCTTGGTATTTTAAAAACGCCACTATAGAATAGAATAGAATAATGCTTATTTTTAATATATACATACAATACATAAATGGAATTATAATTGCATTATATAAATAAACATGGCACCACAAAATATCAAAGATATTTGAGCGTGAGAAGATATACATATATAGAGATATACATTTATGCCCTAGCCAGGATTCGAACCCTTTTCGTATTCTATTTTAACATATAGCTCCTGATAGAGCTTGACATTTAATTTCAAAACTACAGCGATGTACCTTCATCAATGCATACTTTTCAATCCATAACAGAGTAGAAAATGCAAAGATAAAATAATCTAGAAATAAAAAAATGTTAAATATTTTTTGACCATTGTTATCTAAAGACAGCAGCATATGTAAATCAGTGAAATAACTCTCTTTAATTCACCAAGAATCCAACACCAATTTTATGTAACTAAGAGCTTATTAACATTTTTATATAACATTTCCTTATAATTATTGGGAGGTTAAAATACGTTTTTTAAACTACTCTAAAAAATAAAATAAAGTAATGTAGTTTTAGTTCCTACTTATTCTGAAAATATGCTTATGTACACAATATGCCGTTACTTGAAATTTAAACACAATAGAAAAAATACATAAACGGTAGAATTCTAAAAAAACTTGTTTCTTATTCTCAACGGATTTTTCTTGTGAATTCATCTTAAAATAAGCAGCATCCAACCTGTATCTTTTCACACCGAACAAGTTTACTGCATATGTTACAGGTGAGAAAGGTCATGTCTTAGTCACTTCGATCGTTCAAAAAATTAAAGGGTGCATATTAATCAAGTAGAGTAGAATAGAACCTGAGCTGCGACTCGTAGATTTAGGAATTGTGTTATGTGTTATGTTGAATGTTGATTACTCGTATACCATATATTTTTAATAAAAATACATATATCTTCTATACCAAGTTCTTAATTCTCATTTTTTGTAATGTTCCATACATGACTACTTTATTATTTTTGTACTAAATAAAAAAAATCGAAACGCATTTTTTCAGTGTAAGATATGACATGATTAAGATTGTAAGTATGTACTTATAGTGTTAAGTATAATAATTATTACAAAAACAAAAGAATCCAAAGTAAAGAAGTCGCTAAACAAATCGATTTTTTTTTCTTTAAATATATGAATAAAAATAGCTTTCAAAGGGACTAAGACCATACCATTTGTATAGATTTACTATTTGGTTTTTTGTAATGTTCCAATAAATATCGCAGTTGTCACTGATTATTTACAATTTTTTATCAGGTATTTATAAGGTAGATGGCTATCTACCCTCTCTCTGAAAAACTTGATCATGGTACCGTGCTTTAATTAATAAATTTGACAAAATCAGTCTCTTATATTCGTTATCCGGAAGAAAGGGCACATATTAAAAATGCCCAATTTCGGTAAATTAAAAAAAAAAGATTTTATTTTTTACTGTAACTTACATAATTTATCATTAATGCTTATTTATAATTTGTTTAATTTTTAATTTGGCTTCCAAAATGACCTTTGATTTGCACTGATCTTTTTAAAAATAGTGATATGTGCCTTTTATGCGAAATGAAAACAGATTAAATTCTTGAACAAATTTGTTATTCAAAATACAGAAGAAAAAATATTATATTATTCAACGAGCCTATAATGATGTCTATTATTCCCGAGGGTGATGTTTAAAATACGAGCTGCAGCCGACTTTCGTAAATCGCCCGAGTGATAATAGCCATTATATGAGAGTAGAATTCTATACTTTGTCAACGACTGTAATGTAAATTTTTAGCTCTATTTTACAAAACAAAATTTTAGGCTCTATAGCTTTATTTAACAATTAGATGGACGGAGATCGATGTATTTCTTACAAATTTTGTTAAATTTATCGGTAATTGTAAATTTGCGTGTAATTTTTTGTTTTTGTATTGAGAACAGTTATTAAAAAAAATTGATCCAAGACCTTGCAAGTTCCTGTCCATTATTAATGCAACCTTAAAAAAAAATTACGGAATTATTATACTTGAACTAATTTAATTAACTTTGTTGCAAGATAATTTTCGTCAGATGCATCAGTAAGAAATTTATTTATATTTTCTGGCGTAAAAGTGTTGGCTTTTTTGGGTACAAAACCTTTTTGACTTTCGTTTCAAAAGTGCACGCAGTTTACCATAATTTTCTATTTTGATCCCTTCATTTATATAAAGCGTACTTCTCAGCATAGAATAATGAGTCCACAATGTAGACGATTTATATTTTGTGGATAGCTCGGAAAAGTACACCAATAGAACTGATTCTGAGAACGAATTAGCATTATTGGCAATTCTCTAATCCACAAAAGATTTGTATACTGAAATATACAGTTTTTCGATTTTTCTAGCAATAAATTCAAAGAGGTGATTTCAACAGCTTTGGTAATATCTGGCGGTGTACAAGACATCTCATTTTTACTATCGGTATCCATAGTTTCACTTTTTATTTTATTTTAAACAACTAACAAACTTAAATGAATATGACGCACGAAATTACTTTGACACGTTGTCATGGTTACTAATAAAATAATACAGTTTGCAGGCACGTAGGTTATTGGTTTCAAAAACAATATTGGAGATTTGGCGTGTTGCTAATAGATGATGCTTTGAAAAATAACTTACTAATGTAGTTTTTGGAGTGTTCATTAAAGTACCTCATCGGTATGTACCATTTGAGTGCTTCCTAGAAAACTTAGAGAGACAACACTTGTCCTTTGGTTGCTAAAATTTTGACATTTTAAATTTTTGTTAAAGTCACTAACGTGATTTCTTATAAACAACTGACTGTCCTCATTATTTACTAGTGTATAATGAAATCATTATTCACTGCAGGGAATATGGATAGCATTATCCTTGAAGAAACACATACATAATGAGTACATCATTTAATAGTCGTGGAAAAAAATAGTTATTTGTTTAACTAGGCAGAAAAGTAGCGCAGATTCACTGCCGCGGCTGGTGCTAGACGAGGCGATGCCGAGGATATAAAACCAGACAAGGGGATGAATCTGCTTTTCTGTCATGTTGAACACGTAATTTGTTCTCCGATTGTTTAGAATTAACATTATTTTTGTATTATTCCATTTATGTTTACATAGAAAATTATACAATTATCATCGTCATTAAGTATAGTTGGCTAAATTAGACGTTACATTTGATATTTATTTAATAAATATCATTTTGCTTATAACTTGAATTTTGGACGAATTCATCCAATACCCAAATAATGAAAAGTGAGATATTAACACCACTTGAAATAATAGAATCAGCAAAAAAACTTGGAACTAAGTTTATTGCGGGACAATTCAAGAAGATTCTGTGAACAAGCCTATAGAAAATTTATGGACTCATTATGATAATGAGATTGATGATATTGAAGATATGAACAGTAAATTATTGATTACTCTTCACAGCTTGTTAAAAAATTTTAGCATGTAATTTTAAACAGCTGAAAATAACACCGTGTACATACTATAATATTTAAACATGATTTTATGTGTGGTTAGGAAGATTTCTGCAGGTAACAATTTATTATTAAATCAATTGTTACATATTTAAAATAAGGACTAAATATAGTAATAGTAATAGTTGCGGAATGCCGATACCTGACAATTAGGCATCATATCGTCACTTGAACGGTTTCCTCTACCTTCTCCTTCTTCAAACTTTTGATCTTCTGATGAAGATCAGAACGTCATTTCATGAAAGGGAATTCACATTCGTTTTCAAAACTGCTATAGCGCTGAAAGCATTATCCTCAGACGTTTGAACCTCTCCACAATGCATCAAGAAGTTTGACATTCCCTTGTCCCTCCGTATCTTGGGCAGTTAATCTCTTCTTCAACACCTATCAATAGATGTTTTCTAAGTTTAAAATATCCAATCAGAACTCCAGCAGTTCCTTCTTTACCTCCAGTGCTATCTAGAAGTTAACTTATTGAGGTGCATCGCAACTTGTTCCTTATGATGTAAAAATAAGTTCAAGTCCGAAATAGTCTCCAAATCTGGCAATTTCATCGCCCTTCCTATTCCCTGTAACACAGGTGTATTTCAAACAAGTTCTTCTTATGTCTGTCAAGCTGTCCTGGTCCTATAGGAAGAATACTGCTTTTAGCATGCTGCATAAAAGCCGTATGGGGCCAAATAGAAGAAATCTAAGATAGTTGGAAAACGTTTCGATCGCTTTGTTTTGGTTAAACCTAGTATATTCATGTCAAATCTACATCACTATTGAGGAATAGTGAGACGTAGCAGAGAATCTAGCAACATTTTAAAGATACAGACGACAATCTGAATATGACCGACACAACATGAAAACAATTTATTACACCCCTTTACTTTTCACCATTCTTAATATCAATAATGGTGAAAATTCTTTTGGATGATTTAAGAATTCAATGGGCGCCGAAATCTTTAAGAACTACGCACTTTCATGTTTGTATTCTGTTTAGGCAGATTCTTATCTTACTTATCACTAATTTCGATAGTGGTGTGGAAATCTTAAGAATCGAGTTAAAACGATAGTTTTAATCATCTCCCCTATGGTTCCAACTTAATTGGCGAAACATGAAATGTTAGTGTCGTCACATTCGTTCGAACCTACTTCACGCATAGTTTATTTTTTCTTATTCTTCTTTTTTTTAATGTTGGTGAGGTATTTTTTTAATAAAGTTTAAAATTTTTATTATACTTTCTAGATTGGTCTTAGTTACATAATTGATCACGGTCAAGTGCATTCATTACAAGATATAGTTTTTAGATCGTTATTATTTCAAGCATCAATTCCGATGTAGAGTTATTACATTTCCATGCGAATTATTATTTTACATGGACCGTTAAATGTGGGAATGAAATATAGATAATAGAGAACCAATAGAGCAAAACTATATAAGGTTATATAGTTGGGATCAAAACTGTGTTTCGAATACATATTCAAATTCCCAAATGAACGAACGTTCCGTCTGAATATATTTGCTTTGGGCCGTTATCTGCAGGCCCTTACAACGTAGATTCCTAGATGAACCGCCTTTGATATTGTAATTCCCTAATACCAACTTCATGATTTATATCCTCTATACTACGGATATTAATTTCTTATACTCCACCATAAATTGCAATTAGTCTAATTGTTATAAACGGAATTAGAATCTTCACTTTACAAATACAAATAACTACGGAAACCGGAATTCCGTTTATATATTTGTTTATCCAGCTGTAAATGCCACGATAAATTTTTAATTGTTTAACTCATTTTTCACACAAATATGCAACAATATATATAAGGTGGACCAAAAAAAGTACATACTTGGTCACCATAGGAAATGGTATACCTCAACATTTTTCGTATTTCTTAAGTCATAAATCTGAAATTTGGGAATTGTTGATAACACGTGTCTCCAAGCTAATGAGAACACATGTATTTTCATGCTACTCAACAAGTTAGTTCTTCCGGATGTGATCAACTTTTTTCTCGTAAATGCAATACCCAATTTTTTATTTGCAATTCCGATAGAGCTAAAACTATCTACAGAATCACTTTTGCAAATTTAAAATGGGTTGAAAAATGGCTATGTTGGTAAGAAAATCAACACTAACGTGGTTTTCCACAAAAGACTAAAACACCATATATTGCACTCGATACGCGTTTCGCCAACCAAGTTGGCATCATCTGGAGATGATTTAAACTAACTTTATTCTAACGATGTATCCTATTTATATCTAAATTATATCTGTTCTACTATATTTGATATGAGCCATATACTCCTTGAATCTAGTTTGAATTGATCGCCTATAATCCGCTTAATGAACAGATAGAACTGGGGAGGAGCCTATTAAATTTCCGGTTGCAAGACCCCGTTTCACACACACTACAAATAATTTTTTGTTTTTTGGAGAATTGAAATATTTAGGTTAGGAATAATTTTAAGTCATCTGCGTAAAGCAAGATTTTAGAGTGCTTGGTAAGTCATTAATAAATAATACAAAACGTAAACGTCCTAGGATTGAACCTTGTGGAACTGACGATGTAGCTCTCTATTTATACGAATTACTATTGTTAAATTTTACAAACTGTGTTCTACTTGTTAGATAAAGAAAATTCAATGCGTTTTTACTAACAGAAAATTATTTCACCTTATCGATAAGGCCTTGATGATTGATAATGATGTTGATAATAATATGATGATAATATTAGCTAAAGTGTCTCATTAGTGAAATTTGCTAGACCTCAGTGAAGGATATGGAAACAAACTGAACCGAAAACTAATAAAAACGATCTCATATCATACCAAGCTCGGTAGTGCAGTGGCCTAGGGCGTTAAGTGGCAACATTGCTGATTTTCTTTCTGCGGGCTCCCGCGTTCAAATTCCGACTTCGATACTGAAAAAGTCAAAGGGAGTGGTTGTGTGTGTGTTCGAGTTATTTCATCAGTGTAGCCCCCGCCCGTGCAATCACGACTTTGGATTTGGGGGCTGTCTTATTTATGTGGTGTGGTGTTTATGATGATTATAGTTTTATTGTTAATTCGCTGCACTGCATCTAATCGTCCATTTTGCATTTGTTCTTATTTAAGTTGTTTATAGTCATGGCTATAGCTAATTTTAATACTTTTTTTAAATAATTTCCTCAGAAAATACCAAAAAGGACTCTTTGTCATTAAAAAAAATGTCATTGTCCACATTGGTGGCTGGTGGATTTATGTTATGTCATATCTCAGTATTGGAGCATGGAACCCAAGCAATATTTTAAGGCAAGACTACCAGTACTGAATGAAGAAGTTTTGCAGAAAAAAAGAAAGTTACAAATATGTGTGCTAAGCCAGATTACTTCTACACCATTAGTAAAATATTTGCAAAATATTTTTTTTAATCAAAAAGGAAAATTTATCACCCCGTTTTTTAGGTTTCCAAAGTTTTGATTTTTTATAGTTTTATAAACATTTTGACATTTTTTTACACAATGAAGAACTTAAATTTCAAAAATGTCATAACTTTACAAAAAATAAAAATGTTCGAAAACCGAAAAAACTGGGTGATAAATTTTCCTTCTGATTACGAAAAAAAAATGGTTTGCAAATATTTTACTAATGGTCTAGTAGTAATCTGGGTCGGAAACGCATTTTTGTAACTTTTTTCTCAATTTTTTTTTCAATTTTATTTTCTGCAAAACTTCATTCCAATACTGATTGTCGTGCCTTAAAATATTGTTCAGATTCCATGCTCCAATATGGAGATATGATATAACCTAACTCCACCAGAAGCCACTGATTGTTCATATTTCTTTTAAAAACAATAGTGATAAAAATGTTAAAGTATCGTCAGAACATATACAAATATAATTTACCTTGTCCAAATTTTGTTTTTTTTATGCCCTATACTTCACACGAACTGGGCGGTACATTTTTAGCATACTGTATATTATGATGTTTAAAATAATAATAAGTTTTCAAAAGAAAAACAATATATGAGATGCAACAGTCTATAAGAAAAATTTTATTTAGGAAACAATAATTAATTTATAAAATACAAATTACCATACAGCAAGAACCTCATTTCAATTTAGAATATTAGGTAAAACATAAATGGGAAATGAAACACTTCGGAAATGAATGAGCAACTTTTAGCAGTATTATCAAATTATGAAACGCCTGTTAATTTAGCGCTGATTTGGGCATTCAAAGTCATACACCAAACTTTTAATTTAATCACCAGTCACACTCCTATCTGTTCCGTTTTCTGCTTAATATACCAGGATTTGTTGCGTACGAGTTTGTAACTTTATTTTCTTAAAATATGGTATATTGTACAATTATCTTGTTCTTTAAAGTTTTATTTTAAAATAAAAGCATCCTGTCTAAGACTATATATGTAATTTATTTATAGAAGAAAACTCTCTTTGGGTGATCCTTATTGAGAGAAAATTACTCTTGTGAACGTTTTGGTAAAAAATTTTACCATCTTCAGGGATGAAGTATTTATGTGTATTTATGGCGGTGTTTTATCAGGTGGTCGATATAAATGTGTAAGTTCTTAAATTTTTTTATTCATGTTATGTGGTCAAAACCGAAAACAATTATTTCATTTTCAATGATAATTAAAAATCCATTGCATTCAGTGGCGACTGATGGATATAAGTTACCAACTAGCATCAAAATGGGTACTGACATCGGAACTTTAATGTAGTAGGCATTATATAACTGTCACTAAATATGCGACTTTAATGTAAAATTCACCTTGTGGTATGCCCATGTAGTAACAATTACGTAAATTCTACTGAATTCAGGTAGTGTATAGTTATTACAGTTTTAAGTAACTGTTTCAGTATGTGTAACGTCGTAGATACTACTCTGCATTACTTTAAGCATTTTCAAATTTAAAGTTAGAATTGCACAGCGTTACCAAAAAATAACTTCAAAGTAATGATAACTGAAAGTGTTTTAAAAGTTTTGTAACGTTGCGTTGTCGGGAAAATTTCTGGAACTATAAAGTATTGTGACTTATTAGTGACACCTTGAATAAAATTAACATTACTTCTACGAAAGAAGAGACTTTAAAGTGATTTTTACTACTTCTCACTAGTTTAAAATGACTACAAAGTTATGTATACCTTGAAAATCTGCTATAAAGTGATATACCTTTTTATTTGAAACCAATCGAACATGACGTCGAAAAGCAATAAAACATCAAAAAAGATTTTTCCGTCATTCATCGACTTTTTTATAGAAAAGTTATGTTGAAGTTAAGTGAAGTTAACAGTTTAACAAATTACATATTTGACTGATGCGGAACCGACCCTTATTCATTGAAACAGATAAATAACGGGAAAATCTGAAAATGCAGGAAGAACCAACAAATGTTGAAGGAAGAGTGTAGGTAATTGGTTGTAATTGTTTGTGTACCGTTAATTCTTATTAATTAAAATTTCGCTCACTGAACAAATTCTAGAAATTCAGACAAATGAATAACTTAGGGAAGTTACAAAATATATGGATTATATGAAAGTGGTGAGATAAGAGAAAATATGGATAAAAGTGTCGATTTTGGACTATCGAGATTCTTGCCATAATGAATTTTGTTGGTATTCAAGGTATATCCCTGAGATATTCAATTGTTTGATTTTCGCTAATAATAACACATCCACCTGTTGATGTTTAGTCAGTTATTAACGTGTTGCCAATCCCAAACAACAAAATTATCTTTACATAGATTGGAACCGGCAGTTATAGCAACTTAAAAGTGAGGGTCGTAAGGTAAACAGGAACTTTGCAGTAATATTTTCGTAACAGCGTAGTCAGTTTAAAGCTACCGAGAAAATGATGTCATTCGTCGCATTTGGTTACGTATTTTGGTAAACATAATTACATAGTGAAATTGTTGCAATTAATGTCAGCATTTTTCAAGTGGCAAAAACAATAATGTTAGTGCTACTTTACGGTATATTATACCACTATAAAGTTACTAGAACTAAAATCGCCAGGATAATGATAACATTTTACAGAAAATAAGTAGTCGTTCTAATTTTCACACTCAGATTGAATGTAAAATATCATGCATCATTTAGCATTTTACATTTTACATTTAAGAGTTGGCCAACTTTTAACTTTTAGATTAAATGTTAAATGAAAATCATACTGTGCATGCCTAAACATGTGAGGTTAGGTTACAAATACCTAAACCAAATTATTTATTGGTTGTCATCATCTGGGCAGGTGCAGAAACCTTAAATTTGATTGGATGTTTCTTAAATGATAATATAAGTGATAAATAAATTGTGGATAAATGCGTATTGGCATTCTTAAATCTCCCATTTAAATGCCAAATGATAAATATTAAACGTGTCTGCATAGATCCACCTTAAGTCCGATTGCAATACATTATATTTTGCTATTCGAACGAGAGAGAGAGAGAGAGAGAGAGAGAGAGAGAACAAAATATAGTTAGCTCTCACATTACTACCAAAGTTGTTCTAAAAGTTGGTGTACATAATAACCCAGTTTTCAAGACGTAACAGGCAAGGTTCTGGAATAGTAATTGCTACATAATAAATATTTTCGATTTTGGTGAATGCTTGGTAGAAGAATCGTTCCTATTAAGTAACAGTCGTTAGATCGGAATCCTTAAAATTCCACTGATAGTAACTATTACGTAGATACTACTAAATGTGCTGCTTGTGTTATGCCATATCTCAATATTGGAGTAAGACAAAAATTGTAAATATTTTACTAATGGTCGAGAAGTATTCCAGGGAGGTTGCGCATTTTTGCGGCTGTCAGTTTCACAAGAACTTCCAAATTTAGACTGATCCTAGATAAGACGCTACTTGAGGGCGTGAGTATATAAAATTTAAATTAGATGTAAGATATATGGTTACTCGGACATAAAAAAATGGAAAGTTTCTTCAACTGTATCTATTAAGATTATATTTGTTACAGACACATGCTCAGGCCTTAAACCAACTCCGTAAACATAATCTGTAAAAGTTATCTTTAAAAATTTTAATAAGTTTCTTGTTAAAACTTTCTAAAAAACCTTACAATCAGAAATAATTGCACTAAGAGGTTCTGTGCTCTACAGGAAATTGGCGAAAACTGTATAAATATATCCTTTACTACATGTCAATTGTCCAACATGTATATCTAACACATATTTAGGTTTGTTTTAAATAAACAAAGAAAATTTGCTTTTAAACGTTTCAAAATTTTATTTTCACTCTACACGTGTCTTGGCCCTTTTCAAGAGTACAGATGAGAGGTACTAAATTATAATTTGTGTTCCTTGTTTATATACTGAATGTGACATATGGCAACTTATACTAATAAAAATGGTTTGAATGATTTGGAATTTTTAGAAAAGTAAATTACTTTATCTAAAATGTGGTGACCTGCGAATATTTGTTGTTCATTTGTAACCGTTTTTTTGGAAGCTTTCTTAATTTCTAATATTTCTAGTAAGTCTAATTTTTTGCTTTTCTTTTCAGAATGAAGTAATTCTACATTATCCATATTTATAAAGTGATCGTTTTGTATACAGTGTGTTGACATGCCGGTGCTATATACGTTGTTTACAATAGACTTTTTATGCTCTTCAAGTCGCTTTTTTATGTTACGTCCAGTCTAGCCAATATATATAGCGCCGCAATCACTACATTTTAGTTCATACACTCCTGTCTTTTATAATTTTTCTGTTTTATCCTTATTGTTTATTAACATTTTTCCTAGGTTATTTTCATTTACAGATATTGTTTTGCAACCTAATTTACTTAATTTATTGCTGACTTTATCACTAATTCCAGGTATATAATTAATACGTTTATGAATGATATTGGCGTCTTGTACAGAACCCGCGTAAAACTCCTTATACATATATTTCTTTTGTTTTGTTTTTATTAAATTAGATACTTTCTTTGTATCCATTATTCCTTGCTATTTGTTTTATTGTGTTGACTTCTTTTTTAAAATAATTTTGGTTAGTGCAATTTTTAATAATGATGTTTAACTCTTTTTTCTTTTCTGCGCTTGTATCTGAATTATTTATAACTTTATAAGTTGTTTATAAGTTGATTTATTATTATTTTAGCGATGGGTTCACCAATCTCTCCTTTATTAGCCAAGATTTTCATGTCAGATTTTGAATATAAATTATTTAACACCAAAAACATTTTAATAGAAAATGTGTTCTTTTGGATACGCTATGTATATGATGTATTTTGCATTTGGAAAAGTACGGAAAGACAGTTAAAACAATTTCTAAATTTACTTAACTCCTTTAATGAAAAAATTCAGCCACGTTAGGAAAAGAAAATTAGAACGGTTTAAACTTTTTTAGGCGTCAACATAAAAAATCATAATTGTTGTTTAGAATTCGATATCTACCGTAAACCTACCTGTACAGATACAGTAATACACAATAGTTCTAACCAGTCTTTCCAAATAAAAATGTCATCGTTTCATAGTTTTGTTCACCGTCTGCTAACCTTTCCTTTAAGTCCAAACAATTTTGAAAAAGAAGTCAACACAATAAAACACATAGCAAGGAATAATGGATACAAAGAAAGTGTCGTAGATAATTTAATAAAAACAAAACAAAAGAAAAATAAATATAAGAAGTTTTACGCTGGTTATCTACAAGACGCCAATATCATCCACGAATGTATTAATTATAGACCTGGAATTAGTGATAAAGTCAGCTATAAATTAAGTAAATTAGGTTACAAAACAATATCTGTAAATAAAAATAACCTAGGAAAAATATTAATAAACAATAAGGATAAAACAGAAAAACTACAAAAGATAGGAGTGTATGAACTAAAATGTAGTGACTGCGACGCTATATATATTAGCCAGACTGGACGTAACATAAAAAGCGACTTGAAGAGCATAAAAAGTCTATTGTAAATAACGTATATAGCACCGGCATGTCAACACACTGTATAGAAAACAATCACTTTATAAATATGGATAATGTAGAATTACTTTATTCCGAAAAGAAAAGCAAAAAATTAGACTTACTAGAAATATTAGAAATTAAGAACACTTCCAAAAATAAAAAAAACGGTTACAAATGAACAACAAATAATCGCAGGTCACCACATTTTAGATAAAGTAATTTAACTTTTCTAAAAATTCCAAATCTTTCAAACCATTTTTCTTAGTATAAGTTGTGAGATGTAACATTCAATATATAAGCAAGGAGCACAAATTATAATTTAGTACCTCTCATCTGTACTCTTGAAAAGGGCCTAAAAAGCCGAAACACGTGTAGAGTGAAAATATAATTTTGAAACATTTAACAGCAAATTTTCTTTGTTTATTTAAAATATTTAATAATATTTCACAAGGAGCCAACCGCAGAATCAGTACAGTGTATATTTAGGTTTATTTCACCTAAAACTTTTATTTTAAATTTGTTAAAGGACAACACAACAGATCATATTGTAGCAATATGGCATACAGCTCAAACAAATATTTAAAATTTGTATTGGTCTACAATGCTTTCTTTGTGTAATATTTCGAAAAACAAAAAGGCATTCATCTATTGCTGAATTCAGAGATTTTATGATCTTTCGAAAACTGTAGGTAGATATTATTTCCGATGAAACCAGAAATAGTATGTCTTATAGTATTTATGTACGTATTTCAGTTTTTAGGTTAATCGTGTAAAGGTAGGTCACGTATAAGGCTTCTTACTTTTTCTGCGTGCAAATATGCATGTGTTTATTTAAAAGTGTCAATAGAAGAATATGTGTTTTCTCCATTTTTATACTCATTAACTGCAGGGTGCATCATTTCAGTAAACGACAGTGTTTTCGTATGCACTGGATACAAAAATAATAATTTCTTCTAAATTCAATGACAGGCAAATTCGCTATGATAAAAATATAAAATATATAAAGTATATCAAATATACCAAGTAATCTGTCAATAAATTTTGATTGCTCTGCTTTTATTAGTTGAACATAGTAATTACTTAGATTGAATCGATCGAGGTACAGCTCTATGATAAAGTGAAATCGGTATATAAGATGCGATTCAAAGTAGGGTTGTTTAGGAGGTGGAGGTGGATGTAAGGGTACGATGGCCGCTGACATGGGTAAGGGCGTCTCCTGATCTGTATTGATCCCAGCCCCAGGATGTAAGAAGCATCCCTTACATCACCCCTTAACCCGTCACCCACCATCCTCCCTCACTAGCACAGCATGCGGTAAAGGAGGTCCACTGGGGATTATTCCCTGTAATTTAACTCGGTTTTGCTTATACTTGCAAGTTAAATTATTCCTTGAAAAAAAAGCCTAATGGTACACTTAGATTAATTTTGCTTGTAAAAATGCATATTAAGACATAAAACATACCTAAGGCTAATTATTCAGAAATTTTTCAAATTTCTTTATTGTATCTGTTACATTATTACCAAGAATTGTATTCATAAATACACGAAGACTACTGAACTATTAGTTATTTCTCATATGTAATGCAAACATATTAGGAATTGAGAAATAAACAGTATTTTTGTGCCTTAATAAATTGTAATCAAATGTATATTAATAATTGTTTTTTTTTATATTAATAATTGCCTTTGTCAGCTATAAAGTTCACAATTTTCAAGAAATCATATCTCCTTCAAAATAGAAACAAAGTGGTGACAGTTACAACGAACGATAGTAAATGAAAATTGATATGGTTATAGTTTCGTGTTTTTTTTTTATTTATTTTCTATGGTAGCGTCTAAAAATTAATACGAAAAAAAATATTTTACAACCACAGCAATTTTCATTTACATTCTTCGCTTTGAATTAAACTACTGGTAAAATGAAACTAATAACATAATTTTCTTGTGTAATTTTGTAGGAGAATATCTTCAAGACTATATACCGTCTTGAAACCCCCCAAAATCATTACCCCCAATTTGTCCATAGATAATCCTAAGTGTTTTATCGCAGAAACTATTAAAATAACTACTTCTCCTAAGTAGAAGTTTATTAAATTAAAAACGAAAAACTCCTTGAGAAGAAGTTGTTGTCAGAAAAAGTTTTTAGTACAAAATACGTATTTATATTTTAGTATACGACTTAATATAGTCCTGAAAAGGCAATACAACACAAAATAAATCTACAAATTCGCGAAAAATCAGACATATTTTTCATATAATAATATATCATAACATAATAAACATAGAGTGGAATGAAAAATAATAACTGAAAAATTGTTTTTGCCAATTATTATTTACTATTAATGTTTATTACATTATGGTTTACAAGTTTTGTTGCTTTGGATTCTTTAAATGAGCTAGCTACCCTGATCTTAGTTATTTCTGGTTTTACTAGACAGAAATTAAAAACAACATTATTGAGTCAGTCGTACTGAACATAATGTGCATATTATTTTGTAATCCAAGTTTCAGTGTTTTGGCAAATAGCCGGGAAAATAATTGTTTAAAAAGATATATGTTATACTTATTTGTGATAAGATTTGTAAAAGTTAGTAAATAATAATTAGCAAAAAAAATTTTTCAATTATTTTTCATTCCACTCTATATTTTAAACTTTTACAAAGAAGAGGAACTTAATTTGTTTTTAAATTATTCTAACCTAAGGGGAATTTCCACTATATAATTTCAATTATTCTGTTCTCTGAAGCCATTAATGTTTATTACATTAACGTTTACAAGTTTTGTTGCTTTGAATTCTTTAAATGAGCTAGCTACCCTGATGACGCTACGCAAGCAGAAACACGTGCCGGTAGATATTTTAAAGTTTTTAAAGTGAGTGTTCAACTGGTGAGTACCTTTTGTTTTATTTATTTTTGGTTTTACTAGACAGAATAGTTGAAATTAAAAACAACATTATTGAGTCAGTCGTACTGAACATAATGTGCATATTATCTTTTTTGTAATCCAAGTTTCAGTGTTTTGGCAAATAGTCGGGAAAATAATTGTTTAAAAAGATATATGTTATACTTATCTGTGATAAGATTTGTAAAAGTTAGTAAATAATAATTAGCAAAAAATTTTTTTCAGTTATTATTTTTCATTCCACTCTATATTTTAAACTTTTACCAAGAAGAGGAACTTAATTTGTTTTTACATAATAAACAGGAAATATGACAACATCGGTTTGGCCAAAGAATAGCGCACATAATATCATTGGTTGTTCAACTGGCGGGATCAATTAATTATTCTGAAACTTTAAAATTTAATTTTGTAATAGTAAAAAAGTTTAAAATGGCAACCACTCATACACTATGTATTTTAATGTTTCAGACATAGTATTTTGAAGGAAAATTTAAATGTATCGCACGCAGTGTGCACTGTTGATCCCACTACTGCTAGATCGAAAATGAACTCGCTGACCAGCGACGAGCTGTCTGTCTCTGGTTTACACATTGGGCGCGTTTAACGAATGCAACTGCTAAGAATTAACGCTCAACCCGTTTAATTATTATTACTGTTAACAGTTCTAATTTCGCCGAACGTTCTGGAAGGAAGCGGAAAAGGAACTGTCAACATAAATATTCCAGATTTTAAATAAAATTTCAAACTTACATTTGGAAGTAGTTGGGATATTTTGGTTAAATTTGTTTATTATACGAGCCCAAAGTCATATCATTTGGCCCAACGAAAAATATGTTTATAAAATGAAACAAAAATTCGAAATAGTAACAGGGTAAAAAATTATTCCGGTATATACTTTTATTTCATGATTCAAACTCGCTTTTTGTTTAATTTATTCAAAAACAAAGCACAATATAAAAAAGGTATTTGTCCAAAGTGGCAGTATTTTACCTCATGTGTTAGATTCATTTCATTTGGCCCATGTAAAGAAAATAGCGTCTTGTTCAACATATTAACCTTGAGTTAATATAAAATATTTGCCAGTTCTATTGTAAGTGACAGATCAGGAGTTAGTTGTCAGTATTTTACTATAAAAGATGGTGTGGGGTAAAGCTTTGTCTAACAATTTACGTAAAATTATTGTTAATTTATACAGTGTTGATAATTCTTGTGCTAAAATTGCTAAATAACTGCAATTATCACGCTATACTGTTCGAAATATCGGTAAATTATATAATAATATATAATATTACAGAAACAGTTGAAGAGAAGCCGAATTTGGGTAGAACTTCAAAAATATTTCCAATCAATATGAGAGCCTTACGGCGTATTTTGAAACAAAACCGTCGCGCGTGCCAATTGGGGCGAATTAAGTGTAGCGTGGAAAAGAACAACCGGTAAACATTTTTCAAGATCAACTTGTCTCAAGGCTATCAAACAACTGGGCTGTAATTTCTACAAGGTAAGATATTTCTAAGAATTTTTTTAGATAGACAACAGTGGACAATTTTTAACTCGTAGGTTAAAGAAAAACCTTTGTTAACTGTAAGGCAGAAAAAGAATAGGGTAATATGGGCAAAAAATCATCAGAAGTGGTCACAGATGCAATGGGATAGTATTATTTGGTGTGACGAGTCAAGGTTTGAGATATGTAGCGGAGATTACCGAAGTAGGGTATTGAAGACCAAAAATAAAGCATATCATTTGTTGTGTGTTTGCGCCGAAAAGTAAAATTTCCGGCATCTGTAATGATTTGGGGCTGCATGTCAGCCCAAGGAGTTGGAAAATTACACATAGTAGAAGGCACTGTCAATGCTGTTGAGTACATTGACATCCTTAGAGACAGTGTACTGTCATCCATAGAAATCTTAACAACTAGAGAAAATGGGTACATATTCCAACAAGATGGCGCTGCGTGCCATACTGCAAAAATAATAAAATAATGGATGCTACAAAACAATATTAAGTTGTTAGATTGGGTATCCAGTAGCCCGATCTGTCGCCAATAGAAACACTTTGGCATAATATGAAAAAAAAGTTACGTGCTACACCTGCTAGAACAATTCCTGAATTAAAAAGAGACTAATTCAAATTTGGAACTCGTTTACTGCTGAAGATTGTAAAAAGTTAGTAGACACTATGCCAAAGCGAATTCAAACAGTTCTGAAGCAAAAATGAGATTTTACACGTGGTAAAATCTTCAGTTCCGAGACCGATTCCCTAATATGATTCTTGGGTCAAATGAAATGATTCGTTATTATATTTATTAAGTTAATGTTCTGTTTTTCTGATATTAGTTTTAATAAAAAAAAATTTACAAAAATGTCTTAAATTACAATAATAAACGTTGGACTCAATAGATTTTTCTTTTTTGTTTTCCAGTGTTTTCTAAAGTATACGTTTTAATGCAAATAATGACTGGGCCAAATGATATGATTCTGGGCTCGTATAATCACTTAAAATATAAAGTGTATTATCGTCGGCGATTCCATTCATGTTATTCATATTATTTTGGGGTTATATACACAGCATAGCATTTCACAACCTGTGCTGGCTAGAAACAGCTAATGATGCCCTAAGCAATTATTTTGTCGTAACTAGTTATAATCGTTACAGTTACCGCTCCATAACCGTTATTTTTTAATAGTTACAGGTTACTAATTGACAAAATTTCTATACAATACCAACCCTTGACTCCTGACGTTAACTGAATTCTGAATATACATACGTACAATATTCAGTTCAGTTTACGTGGTTTTAAGTGAAAAATGAATTAGTGATTGGCTCAAGCAGTTACGCAATATTTCTGAATCTCGTCACTTTTAGAAATCGGTACTACAAATTGGTAAACAAATTTAATTTTAAAACAGCTTTTAAAGGAAACGTGATGAAGGTGAAATAAAAAATGGAAAATTCGAAATAATTTATAAATTAATTAAAAACAAGTTAGAAACATTCTGCTAAAATAAATACATAACGTCGAACGAAACATAAATTATTCAAGTGTTCTCAGAATAAAATAACGAAAATAATGTCTCTTAAAGCAATTAATAAACAAAACTTCAAAAATAAGAAATAAATATTCTCTGAAAACAAATATTGTAGAATGAAAACGCATACGTAGGTAAGGTACAGAATGTGACAGAACATAAGTATCGGTATTTGGTACACTGAATATAGCTAAATAACCAGCATAGAGAAACGAATAAATTTTATTCTATTGTCTCTGATCACCAGTAACCAGTAACTGGTAAATTCGATGTGGTACTCAGTATCAAACGGTTACTGCCCAGTAACTGGTTACTTATAACGGTTATCGATGTATCGCCCATCCCTAGAAATATCGTAAAAATTTGTCGCCGACTACGTTGAGCAGCAGCTTCCAGTTAGCGCATAGTCCACCGTCTTGTTCAGAGAATTGCTGTTGGTCAACCTCTCAACTGTTGTGTGCGCTAAATGCGCCCATTGCAATGTTGCTATTTAAGAGACTCATGTCTTCAATACAGATACTGCAGATATTGATTACACATATAATGCATAATCATGTATATTTATTAAAAGAAATAACGTTCAGTCTAGTGGGATATCCCCATCAGATTCAAAGTTTATGAAGAAGATAGCACTGAAGATGAAATGTGATACATGATTTATGTTATGGAATAATAATTTGTGTATTAGATAAGAGTGAATTTTTTTTAAAATAAAAATAATTTAGAAATAATTTAGTAAAAAATTAAAATAACATGTTTACATTTTAAATATTGTCTGAATGTTATTTATGGCATTATCTAAATTTTTCTTTCTTATTTTTGGGGATAATTCTTCGTGATCTAAAAAATATAGTTAGTTACCCAGTATGTTACGGGAAAAATAAACCTCTGTGCTTGTGACTTTACATCAAAAGATTAGTCAGAGGGTGTTCTTTGACAATTAATATGAAACACAAAAATAATAACATAATTCCCTAACGTTTCGGAAAACGAAACTGTTTCATTTTTCAAAGTTATTTATCTTTTTCAGAACATGTCAAGCGTGAAACTTGACACATTAACGTCGGCGATTCCATTTATGTTATTCATATTATTTTATTTACATTTTGTTAAAATATGTAATACAGTTTTTCCAACAGTAATTTCATTTTGTTTCTTAAGTAACATACTCATTTGATAAAACATATTTGTTTCTTTAAATATTTTCATAAGGGGATTTATAACATATTCTTATTTGCTTAGGATTGCGACAAGCATACACACAGCTGAGTTACATTAATCCATTTTATTCACTCGAACTCCAACACGAACGATTATATTAAAAATTCTAAAACATCTCTGAATACATGTAAGTAGATAAAATTTTTGACAATTATATCCATTTTTAATTTTATTTTAGTCCTTATATGTCAACAAAAATATGTTTGACATGTATCGTTACCAGAATTTAAGTTTTCCTGATTTTGAAATCTATCTCTATCCGAATGTATCCACTTTTCATTCTGAACAAAGGAGTAACTTGAGTTTGAAAAGTGCACAAACGCACAGGGTCCGTGGAGTTCTCAGTCTAAGTCTATAATATATGACGTAATCATAACATAAAAACCGTTTTCGCTGTTATGACGAGTTAAGTGGTTTTCAACTACTTTACCGATTCAAGCACGATTCAACTTATAACTAGACGGTGATGTACGACAACCAACTCACAAAAATGGAAAAAGAAAACGTTTTTCGGGACTATGGAAACAAAAGATTTTAAAAATAAAACACAAATCATGACAATCTTACGTTTCCATATCTGGAAAAATGACTCCAGTTGGTCCATCTAAAAAATACAATTGTAAAAACAGTGTACGACTAAATCCACTGCTAATGTTAAGAGAAGAAATCTAGGAAAATAACCTAACAGAAAGAAACATTCAAAATGCATATCATTTATATGGTTTAATATCTACACATCCCATCACAAGTTAGGTGTAAACTCATAAAGGTGTAAAATTTAATAAAGTTTGTATTATTGAAGACATATCGATATTACAAAGAGGCGAAGAGGCGCGGAAAAGAGGAAAGTTTCACCGAATAGTTAAAACGAAACACTACAATCCATTACGAACTGCATGTTTATGATCAAGAATACATTATTATTAAATTTGTTGTATGTGGCCTACATGATAACAAAGGGTATAAATGACAGGATTAGGGAAACGACGAAAAAATTAGAGTGTTCAAGAAATTCAAAAAAAATTCAAGGATCTGATTGACACCATTACAAATCATTTGATTAGTTTTCCTACTTGAATTTCACATTACTCCATTTAACAGTCAACTAGAAAACATCATTTTCCTTGCTTGAGTGACAACGCATTCGCAAAAAATATAAACCAAACATTTTCATTGATATAAAACTTGGAATAAAATCAAAATCGATATAAATTATGAGTATTATTTAAAAAAAATTTAATACAACATTCAACTTGGTATTTCGAACATCATCTACAGATGCTTGTAATAAGTGAGAAAAAATTTAAATTTAAATGAAATTAATATTCAATTAACGCGAAGCCCATTAAAGAAAAGCTGAGAAATTTTATATTGATTTAGAATATGTGCGACACCCCCCATCCAATTGTTGACATAACACAATTAGCTGGGGGTTGTACTTATTGACCGGTAGCTGAGTTAGCCGGTCGTGAATAAGGGCTTAGATTGATTTGAGTTCTCACCAAAATCTAGGCTGGGCGCCAGGACTTTGCAAGTACCAAATAATTAAAAGTTTACTTTAAAAGATAAAGATAACTTTAATCATTGAATTCAGTTGGGAAAATAAAAGATATTATTAAATAAAAAGTATAATAAACTGGTATGAAGAAATATACAATATTTACATTGGCTCAGATGGCCTCTTTTAGTTAAAAAATATAAGTGGTTGTGGTTGAAGACCAACAGAATAATCAAAAAAAAAACAAAATTATATGACGTTATGAGAAATAAAAAAGGTAACTGATCTCTCACAAAAATTCTTCTGACCAAATATCAACTTTCACTGGGGACGAAGATCTTACGTAACCTCAAATGGGTTAGTCCTGCGAAGAATCCACCAACGGCTAAGCGCTCTGAATGGGTTCGGTGTCAGTTTGAATCACCACTGTCAGTACTGCAGTTATCCTTGAGATGAAATGCCAGTTGTATAAAATATCGTTTTCTTGCTCCACCCGGTATATAATGACCAGTTATCCTCTTCTCTTGGTCCAGGTATTTACATAAAAAGGGGAGAGTTTTATGGAATCAGTACTATAGGTTAAACAATGTAAAAAGCTGTGACGTTTGAATTGTCCAGCTAAGTAGACAAAATATGAGTTAATATAAATTTACAGAGTAAATTGCAAACTAACCAAACTAGGATTTGTATCCCACAATATATTAGGAAGTTGAAGACTCCAACTAACTTAAGTATCCATAAAAGTTACATTGAATGGAAAAAAATACCAGTCCAACAAATAAACTAGGTATAGCTATGATAATAAACAAAGTAAAATAGATATTCCCTATATTTTAAGATATTTTTTAATAAAAGAAGGCAATCTTTAAGAAAATAGAATTTAGAAGGTCTAGATACTAACGGAAAAATAAAAAAGATAACATAAATAAATATTTACTAAATATAAAACAGTGTGGTAATTGTCAAATTAAAGATAGCGTTAAGTTAGATGATTTATTAGTTCCTCGTAGAGAGGTAATAATGAATTCCAGATAAAGTTAAACAAAGATATACAGCTTCACTGTATGTTTACTGCAGATAATTAAATAATCAATTGCCAGATAACTAGGCAGGTATGTTTGCCAGGGAACTAGGCAAGGCTCCACTAGAGCAGCGTTTCTAACTCGATACTAAACAATCGGTCAAGTAAGCACTTGATATTTTAATTTTAGAAAAACCTTACGCTGCAGAGGTCTGGTTGGTAAATATATGCACTGGTATAAAATGATCCACCACAATACAAATGCACCACGTTAGATAATTCTCACATAGGTTATAAACAAATAGGTTTTCTACAAAAAGGGTACCAAACTCCAAATATCACCAGTCACCACTCTTAACAGAGCTACCAACGTAATCAAGTGACATAAAACATCAATAGGCAAAGACAGAAAACAATTAACTACGATACAAAATTGCGACATCCGTTACCGGGTAAATCTAAGATTTACAATAACCGAAAGTTAGCTTAAATTAGCACACAGAATTATTACAATATCAGAGGGATATTAGATAAATTGCCAACAAGGCACGATAAATCGATACTAATCAATATTAATGATGGCGGTCCCAAAGAACAACCATTAATGTGAACTGATCACTGACAAGCAAATTTGCCCAAGGCGTAAATTAAGATAAATACGGTACAATATTATTATAAAAATTAACTCAAAGGTACGGTACGGTTAATCAATATAGTAACTTTTTAAATAACGATGATCATAAAATAACCCGATAATACCAGAAAACATATAAATTTTACCAGACCGCTGAGCTACAGGTGTTGTCTTCAGAACGCTACACTAGCAAGAAGAAAGTAGCACCTTAGTGTTCTACTATCTAAACTCGATTATAGTTTGGAAAGACACACACATTTGAGATTACATTATAAGTAATAAATACAAATAGATATTTAGGCATTTTTTGTAAGTGTAAAAATCTACCAAACCAATTGTTCCAGTAGAAATAAGTGGTGCCATCTGGGCTAGACGGGCAGAAACAATTCTTCACAGAAAACGACACACTGGAATGAAATGGCTTGCAATTTCGTTACATTGTTTTAAAAATTGCTAATAAAGATCCGACGAATAAAGCAAATTGCTTCGACTATCAGCAAAATTTGCCTGTTACCATCTTGACTGTTAGAGATATGTTTCATAAACGACAAATTTGGATTTTCAGTCAATTTTTTTATTCATGTAAAATGATTGTCGCATACATTGTTACTTCAATAAAAGAAATGTTTCCATGAATTTGAGATACTCAAATAATACGAGATATGGTAACTAGTTAAAGATATAGTACGATTGAGGAGGGTAGTTACCGGTGGCGGTTAATAAAATTTAGGCTAAGTAAAACTTCTTGATTTAGTTTTGATAGTTATGCCTTAAAGTATCGCTTGGGTCCCATATTCCAATTAAGATATGAACCTAAATTTCATTAACCGCCATGAAGATATATCGAAAGTATCTTGATATTGTATCTAGTTACTTTTAACTAGATACATTTTAATACTGGCGGATACACTATGTATTTGAATGCATATATATTTTACTTCCGCACCCCTCAAGTGAGGAAGGTATGTATTCGTGAAAAAATTTTGAAAATTTTTATTACATTTCTGGACGAATCTCGACGAATTATGACGATACACAAAATTTCAGACAAAAAATATTCTGTCTGTGTGTGTGAGACTCTGTGGTTCGCGATAGCAGTTACAGTTTTTGAGGTAAAGCTTTCAAATGTGGTACACACATTCTAGAGGTCAAGGAAGAGATTGAGTTTGTTGATGATCAGAATCGGTCCCCTCGAACGGGGTCTACCGGGCCCCAACATTTCTATTTCTAACTTTACATAAAAATGTATTCGTGATGAAAGATTATAAATCAGATCTGTTACAGTATAATATTGTGTTCAAATGTTTAAATAAGGCAATAAATTAAAAGTTTGTAAACATTTTGGCAACACCATGAAATTTGAATTTTGATTGACACTTCTTAAAATTTAAAAAATTATTTATTTAAAAATATTTAAAAAATATTAGTGACATTCCACCAATATGACTTATTTGAAACGTCAAAAATTACTTGTGTTGCAAACTCCACCACACATTGAGTTATACTACGGTGAGGAAGTTCTGATCCCCAAGTAATTGGCAGCGGCTTTTAATATCTAAATATCCTTTTGACATTCTAAGAGCTGAATAAATCCCCAAAACAAAATACGTAAATTAGTCCAATTTACTTTGTTAGTGTAAACAATAGTAGAAAATAAAGGCAGTGGATTACTATAGAAGACAACTTAAAATACATAGAGAATGGCGGGTTAAAGTATAGGAAGAGCAAACGGAAAATGGCCGATAAATAACAGTGTGAAAGGAGAGGAAGTATCACTACAGACGAAGCCGCGTTTGTCCAAGAGAATTCATTTCCTGATTTAATTTATACAAGAACCCATAACTCCACACGGAATTAAACTACTTTATCTTTGTTATTATTAACAACCTACTCATAAACTTTGCGTTTAAAACTTAACCAAACATGTCTCAAATTTAAATGTATAAATCTACCGAGTGGTATACTGAATAATTTAATATCACCTGCTTCTAATATTCCATATATTTTCTAAAATTGAATCATTTAATATCCACCGTATTTAGCTTCGGTTAAATAATTTATAACAGTAGCCAGATAATCTTTCATTTTACAAGAACAAAATTACACAAACCTTTAGAATGTTGACTGTTTATAAACAATAAACAAAAATATTGTAATTAATAAAAAACAAGACATATATTTATGCTGATATAATGAGTAATTATTATGCAAGCTATATTTAAACTATTGATAATAATTTAGGAATATAAAATAATATATTGTCTGAAGTTTATTTATGGCATTTTTCCTAATTTTTCTTTTTCCTTCTAGAGTTTTACTATTAAATGACTATTTTTTTCTTAGATTGAATATTTAAAAATACTAGGTAACCATATTTTTTGGATATTCAGTTTTTAGAAGAACTATTCATGTGGTACTATAAAACTAAAGGAGAAAAAATTAAATAAAACACATCATAATACAGTTTATTTCCGTAATAACATTCGCTTGAAACTCCCAAACCATCAAAATTGAACAACCTCCAGTATTGCCCTAAAATAATATTTTCGAGGCTGACATTATGGCAAATTGTTATAAAAGAAAATGGCAGAACAAGCATGGTGGATAACGAATTTTAAATTATCTTGGGTATTTCTTAAAGTTCTCTCATTATAGACTCACCTTTCATAAAAAACAGCATGTTTATTTAAAACTACGTTTTTTTGTAGATTTCTTAGGACAGAATAAAAATTACATTTTATGGTATATTAAAAAAACTCTTCGAATTAAAATTGTGCAGAATTTAATGTCAATTCATGCCTCTAAGTTCGCCTTTTGTCTAAATAATACCAGTTTTATACACAGAAAACCATGTTCGTATCATTTTCTGAACCATACAACCTAAGAGTTCACTAGTTCTTATGAACATTTTACCCTGAAATAAAAATTTTCAACGTTTTAAGTATTGTACAGGGTTATTCATTATAAATTACCCACCCCTTATCATCGTCATTATTGCCTATAGAGAAAAAAGTTTTAAAATAAAAGTTGTGGGGTTGTGACTGAATTTTGTTAAAATGCTATCAAAAGTACAGTAGCATGCAGATTTCTGGGGATACAAAAAATATTTTTTTTTAAATGGGATACCCTGTATATTATTAAATTTTTGGAATCATCCTTTGTTCCTGATTTCAAAAATATACCATATATTACTCCTACCGTATACCGGTTTTGAGTTATTAAACGTCGAATATCTTAGTTAAACTAGTTACTGTAAATATGGAAATGTTAACATTATTAAAGTGAGCTATGAAAATAACAACTATTATGTTTGATAAGTGACATTTCTTTAATGAAATAATCAAAATGGTTTACAGTGAGGAAGAAAAAGTCCAAATTTATTTAAAACTATTTTTCTATAGGCAATAATAACGATGATAAGGGGTGAGTAACTTATTAAAATAACCCTATATTAAATAGATTATTTATGTCTTGACAGTATTTGTTTGCATTACATAATTTTGATATTTTATATATTTTTAATAAATCAAACACAAATAGCTGCAGATTTTAAACTATTTCATCACTGCATGCAATGGCTATAAGCCGAAATGTAGTCTAGTAGCGAGCTCAGCAATTTCGTTAAATTTTTTGTGTATTTCAGGTGCATATTCTAAAATATAAAAAATCTGATGTTCTATTTGCTTCGTGTTATGCATTTCTAGGAAAAATATTAAATTAATTATTTAATATACTTATTTACAAATTTTCCGACAATATTAAAGGTTCCTTTTCGAAAATTTTACGTACAACTTTTACAGTTTATGTTTAAAGAGTTGTTTTATGGCCTGAATATACCATTATGGCAAATACGTTCTTAATACATAAAATATTTTGCATTGCAGTTCAAGATATTCTTCCAGTTATTTTTAATTTAATTAATAATAACATTGTTAAATATACAATGCAAACAACCAGTTTAAACAAAATAACATAAAACGACTAACTGCGGTTCTGCTGGTATGTTGCTGATATATTATTGTATTTGTCGGCCAATATTGGTAACAGTGTAAAATGAAGGACTTTAGGAAATGAAGACATTACAGCTGCAATATCTAATTCTAATTACCTGAGATTAGCAAGATGTAAATAATCGACTACTGCACCAATAGATTGCTACCTGATATCCAGTGATATCTTAGTTATCATTGAAGCTGATTGGCGCAGTAGATGCGATGAAATAATACCTCAAATAATTCTCAGGTAAAATTAAGATTACCAATGAGATGAGATGATTAAGGAAAATTATAAAGCTCTTAAGTTAGCAACTTTTTGCAATATTTTTATCGAAATAACGAAAAATTCCCTGTTACTTAAAACAAGTCATTTAATCAATGCATTCTGTAAATTTATACAGCTTTCTTGAAAAATTATTAAATAATTTTTTTTTTGATAATTGTTATTACATTAAAGTATGTTTTTTGCAATTCTCTTCAGGTAAAATTTTCAGAAGATATGTTAAATTTCTAGAGAGTCTCTAATTTCAATTATTTTGGTACGGGAGTTTTTGATTCCTTCTTTCACTAAAACACTCTCGTTAAAATAAAGATCTAATGTCAAAACTTTATTATACAACAAAGAATTTTTTTTAATTCTTTTCTTATTTATAAAGTTGGTAATGAAAACCCTAGTTTATAACTATTTACCTACAAAATATTACATTTCTATTGAACTAATAGCCTGTATGAACTACCGTGGACTTTATACTAAAACAATTACTTAGCTAAGTTTATCATAACAGAAAACGAATAATTTGGAAGCCACATTTAAGTGTTTTTATAATTTACAATGATATATGTATATAATGCTAAAACTATAATAATTAATTGTGTTAAAAATAAAAAAGTACACCAAGAACGAAAATGATAAGAAAAGATACGGCTTTAATTGAGTCTAAACTTGTTTTTAATCTTGCTGCTGGTGTTTCACACAGAGTATTTTGAATTTGTGAAAAAGCGTAGCTTTGTTGTATGGGTATAAAGAAAAAACAATTTTTACTTAAAATCAGCATGGATTTACATTTCAGAAGAGTTACAAATTATACAAATTTTAGGTGGTAATTTAACTATGGTCATCAGCGTATATACCTTGTGTCACTGAGATATGGTTCACTGTTTTTTCTGTTTAATTTTTAACACACACACACACAAAAATAAAAATATATTATTTGTCATGAAAGAAAAGTATTTACTATTTTCGGTTTCAACGGCAACTTTCTAAAGTTTTATCGTGACCCCCTGTATATTTTTATAGTTTTGAATAGAAAATTAAATTCTGAGGTCGACAATGTGACCATACTTGGGTGTTTGAATTTTATTTTTTATTATTAGTAATATATTATTAAGTGCAGGAAAAGCAGTAGGTTTATAAAAATTTGAAATAATGGTTCCAAATGAGGTTCTCTTGTTCATTTATTGATTGTATTGTTGTATTAGGTACAAAGATATAAAGTGCATTGTCTATAAACTAGTTAATGATGAAGAACCTAATACAATTGTAAATTACAAAATCCATAAGGTGTTTCATACGATCAGAGAAAAATAACATATTGCAAGTCATTGTACCTATTATCTTTGTAAATAATACAATAGAAGAACAAACAATAGAACATCATTTGAAAAGTATATTTCGAATTTTTATAAGCCTACTGCGTTTTCTGCATTTAATAATATATGCAAATAATAAAGAAAAACAAAAGTCAAACACTCAAATATGTCACATTGCCGAACTCAGAATTTAATGCTCTATCTGAAGCTGTAAAAAAATACAGTGGGTCAAGATAAAAATTAGAAAGTTGCTATCATTTCCGTTGAAACCGGAAATACGTCTTTTATGTCAAATAATGTATTTTATTTGTATTGACTATATGTAATATCATTTCGCTAAGTTAAAAATGAAGAAAAACAAAGGGGATGAACCACATGTCAGTGACACCCTGTATAAAGTACGCGATGTTTTTGAAATGTATAATATTCTTAACACTGAGAAAATAATTAACAAAGAAAAATTGATCTCATGACCTTTCTGTGCCAAATATTATTTTAAGCAAAATTAGGGTACATAACAAAATCGGCAATTATATTACCTTATTTTTTTATTGTTTTGTAGCATTTAAAAGTAAGAGTTAATGATAAGTTATTAGTTTTCGCTATAATACTTTCTATTTTGTTCAGATCTACGCAAATTTAATCATTTCCGTAAGTCTTTTCTGTTGGCAGTTCGATTTTTCCTGCTGATTTGGCTTAACCAGATTGAACGTTCTTGTTATTATATCTCATGTCAGGTTGCGTTCCCGTCATCCCTTTAAATATTGCCTCTATATGTGAAGAGCATAAAAGTAGATGATAAAAAGGATTTTTCTTGATTCTTTGGTATAATTTTACTATACCAATAAGATTATAAACACCTTCTTTTGAAAACAGTAGGCCACCAACTGCTAAAATTTTAAACTTCATCTGTCTGGCGATTTTTTTATCAAACTTTGAACTTGCGATTTAATCAAATAAGCATATTCATTGAATTCATAAATTAATGCAGTCATGCATCTTAATTTTTTGTTCCATAACTCCAAAGCCGCGGTCATTGGGCAAAAAGTAGTGACACTGATAAAAAAATAATGACTCATTAGGTTATTTTTTGATTTCAATATAAATATCGAATAATAAATTATGAAAGTTTATTACTCAATACTCAAATTTTCATTCATTATAGTATACCCATTTGGTTTTTACAGAAACAGAATATTTTTTTGTTATATTTTTTAATGTTAGACGAATGTAGATATTTTTTATGATATTAGTGTTTAATCAAGAAAGAAATAACCACTTGTAAATAAAAAGCTACTAGTATACTGAATACATTATTTGACGTAAGTTAATCATAACTAATAAATGTATTTTATCAGCACATGACAAACACTGACAGCAGAAACGTCATGGTCATAGACTGATGCTGTTTCTGCACTCACTCACAACATTAAATATTCTACCGCTATAAGTGTAATCAAAGATTAACGTGCCAAGAACAGTTTTCTGTAATAAAACCACTTTCACAAAAATGGTGACTAATAATACCCGTTGTGATGTAAACGACTAAACTGTTTATTTATTTAACAGCAACCATTACATTGCAAAATTGTCGTGTTTTACGGTGTTCACCTTTTTCACCAAAAGTCTATTTATTTTTCCTGAAACTTCGCATTTAGCCATTTAAAGTCATTCTGAAACTCGCTTAACATTTTTCGATAGAAAAATGCCTAATACGATTTTGCCGCTTTTGGTCTCTTTCTTTAATCACAATGAGCTGGGGGTTTGAACGTATGGAAGGTATGTCACGCAGGTGTCTACATTAATACTCTACGCGTACAAAATAACACAGATTGATTCGGTTAATATTAACCAAAATATTTGAGTGGTTTCAGTTACAGTTGAACACACTATATATATATATATATATATATGTTTTAAATGATTTTGTTTCTGAAATAAAGAAAATTAATTTGTTTAAATTTTATTTTAGCACTACATCACTGTTTTTTTAAGCATATTTGTCCGAATACAAAACCAGTATCAAGTATTGATTTAACATTAAGATGGCGGGTATAAGAGAATGCGATCTTAGTTTAGCAAGGGTCTTCATGTCCATTACAATAGTAATTAAATATATGCAAATGCATTCCAGGATTATCCCCTTCCATTTCATACACCCTTCTCCTTCACAACAATAAAGTGTGTACACCCCTAGAATATAACGGAACTTCCACCCAGCTTACAATTATCGCAAATGACGGCTTCGCCTGGAAATTAAGTAAGGCCGAATTCGATGGAGTTAAAGGATAATTTTTTAAGATTATAAGTTGTTAACAAGAAACTAAAGATAATCATTGAATTCACTGATATTTCTAACGGATATTTTATTCCAAATACACGCGGTACGCATTTACGAATTATCAACTTTTAAATGGTTACTGTTTGGGTTTGCTTCTTGCATTTGCTAATTATAACTTTTATGTTAATAGCTATATGTGCAGGGTAACTTACTCTATTTATATAGACGAAACGCTGAAATTCCGAAAAAATTGATTAGTCGTGTGAGTAGTATAAGATGACCAATTTAGAGTAATCGATGTATATTTTTTACTTCCAGCTTAGTCGAAAATGTTAGCATCCTTGCTTATTGCTTGGACAATAGATTAAATCGATTTAATATTTAGATATCGGGAAATTTTTTCTGAAATTAGCTATGTACTCTACATATTTCGAAAAATTTTTGAGATATCTACTTAAAAATAACTGTAATTTTTTTCACATAATCAATAAAATACGACGTTTAAATTGTTGTTTTCAATGACAGTTCTTTATGTATATTTGTTTTATTTCAATCTAATTTGTTTGTCTGTTTCCATTCTACAGTGGATTGAAATCTTTCCATAAAACACCAAAATGCCATATACTGCACACGACGAGCGTTCCGCCAACCAAGCTGGCATCATCTGGATTGGATTAAAACTAACTTTATGCTATCAATGTATCCTATTGTTACGGATCGGTGAACCATGACTCACTAACCAATAGATCGGAGTATATGGGATTAGCCCTATGTCTCTATTCTTACTACCTTTACACTTTGTAATTTCCAAACTTTCAAATGCATCCTACTGTGTAGTAAGTGTTACATTGTTAATTAATCATAAATTGCTACTAAATATTTTTTTATGGTTGTTCTCAAACGCATATTGGCAACACTAGCTTTATCTGTTCTATCATATTTGAAATGAGCCATATGCTCCTTGATTCTAGTTTTATTTAATCGTCTATTTTCGCCAACATACTTTTGTTTACAGTCCTTAGAGCTAGTTTCGTAACAGCCCCACTTTTCGTTTGTTTTAATTTTGTCTTTTGGATTGCTAAAAAGTTGTAGACTATTTTCCAATGAATGAACCACTCTCATACCTCCTATGTCTTTAAAAATTTTATAATATCAGCGAATCAGGGATCGAATGGAATCGATAAAAATTTCAGATTTTCGACGTGTCTCTCTACGTTTCTTAATTATTTGATCAACTAACAGAATATCCACAGCTATATCCTTCAAATTAATCATAAATATGAACATTTTAGCAAGGCGTATTTAAAAATGATTAGAAGACATTCCTGTCTTTGACTACATATTTGAAGAGCAGTATTTAAACATTTCTTTAATTATTTTCTCAGTTACTTTTTTTAATTTTGAAGTTGACCATTCTCTGCTCGCTCACACAACGTTATACGTTTTAGTTCCTAAATAACAGAACGTTTACTGTATTCCTAAAAATTGCAATTTTTCTTGTCAATTTCATTTTTGTTCAATATCTTTCTTTTGATTTTTGCTTTATTTAAATTTTTTCCTTGTACGTACCACTTATTTCAACTTTTTTTGGTAAATAAACTTAATTCATTCCTATCGGTTGCGGAGTGTTCGTAATTTAACAGCAAATTTCAGCTTTGACGGATGCATACTGGATCAGGATATTTAAGGAAATTAAATTTGAATATATTGAAGTCATTCTGGTATAACTCACAATTAATTAAAAATGCAACCAAGTTAAAGATGAATATGAGGCATTAAGTTGTACAGCTTTTAAAATTAAATTAAAACATTGCATGGTATATTATAAATGAAATTTAATAAAATGATGAAAAAAAAATTGATAAGTTTTGGGAACAGTTACATATTTGGGTTAGGATATTTTGGATTTATATATGTATGTCTGGAATTATTTGTTAGTATTACGCATAAAGTTATGCGTAAGAGATGGTTTTTAACCCACACGTTGCCTATTGTATGTTTGTTTTTTCAAAGATGATTATTATTATTATTAATATTGGGAGTTTTTGCTTAAACTCTAATACGAATAATCTAAGAATTGTTAATACTCAAATCTAGTGGTAAGACATAATTTGCATATGGTTTAACTCAATACACTTTTCTTATTTTTATATTTCAAGAAAAATATTATTGCTTGTTAATATTACATATTCACCATTTTGGTTTATTATGCAGTATTAGGTAACTCAATTTATAGATTAAATTATGTTTCTGTAATAAAATTCGTTATGATATAAAGTGTCATAAAGTGATTTTAAAAAGTCAAGAATAATAGCAGTGGCAGTGACAGAAGCTTATCATGACAACGCCCATTGTGTTGCCGCAAGCAAATAACTACAGACGTTTGTGAAACAGCGGATATACAAGCTATAAAAGTAAATGACAACAAATAACTCAAGTAATAACTGACTCAAGTACTGTTTTTCGCCGTTGTATGTATAATCGGTGACATTAAAATGGGTTCTGTATGCTTATGGACCATTTTCCACGTGGTCGTTATTAAAGTGGTCGGTGGTAATCACACTAGTCATAGATGTCGTTAGAGCCAAGTTAGTAACCTGGATTAGCGACCTTGTCGTTATCTCGAGCTCCATTCCTGCCACTATAAAGTTTATTGAGTTAGATTAGCTATAGTTTACACACGTAGCCCTTATCAGGGGTCGTTTGCTTAAATTATACCTCGTACCGTAGTGGCTGCCGCCACGTCTTTTGTTTTACAAGCGCCCCCTGTGTTTTGCCTTCTGAAGTAAGGGTTGACCAAACTTTAAGGCGTCAGTAATTATTGTTCCTACATGGAAGACATTATGTTAGTTTGATACAAAAAGGGTTCGATAGTTTCAACAAAAAGCTTTCATTTAATAATTCAAATAGTAAAGTAAATGTTTCTTTTACATGATCTCAAATTGAGTTAAATTTATTTGTTCTATTACATAAAGCACAAAAATTCATTATTAGCATTTATTTTGTTGATTTCTCTATTCAGTATTCTATGCATACGAAAAAAATATAAAGAAGATGAACAATTTTGAATGAATTATAGTAAAGGCATATATTTGTAAAAGATATATTTGTTTTATTTGTTATACATAAACGACAATGTAAAGTAAAATTTGTTAAAAATCCTCATCTTTTTCAAAAATAAATTATTAATAAAGTAATAAAGTATTCATATCATTTCTTAGTTGAGCGGCACATACACTTACCTCTCACTCCGGAGCCTCTGGCGATGAACTATGTTTTTGCCGGAAGTAAATTAATCCCTTAAGTACTTTGATATTAGGTGCGTTCTTCGTAACAGATCTTAGTTAATCTAAGTTGTTTTATGGTTATACTGCATAAATAAAAGCATATACTTTGTTTTTGGATCTTTGCATGTTTTAATTAGTAGCCGTATGAATAAAATAGTCAAAAATGAATAGAAAAGTCAACTCTACCTTTGAGCAATGGCATTTATACATGTTGTTATTGTATTTGTTATTATAAAGGCATTGCTACTATCGAGCAGGTCGTACCTAATTTAAAATACGCGCAAAGATCCAAACAACTATAATTTTATTTGATGTAGACTCCGTAACCGTAAAACTACCTAGACTAACTAAGATCTCAGTTAGAAAGAACGCACCTATCCACATGTGTAGTCCCTTCTTATACAAGGTGACTTTAGGATACAAGGGGTTGTATTATTTGTGGTGTTTAATTTCAAAAAATGTTAAATTGATCTCAAAATCAATTCATTTTTCTATAATTTACATTTGTCTTGAGCATGGTAACTTTAAAATTTAAATATCTTACGACCGGTTTCATAAAGGTTCACTAAAATGACTTTACATAAAGTAGACTTTAATCACCACAGAACCAATTATCTTAAATTGTTTTCATGATAAACAGAGAGTTAAAGTCTACTTTAAAATTTAAAGGTACTTTAATTTCATTATGAAATCAGGGGGTAAAATGTTATAATAACGCAAGGTTAAATCAATTTAAAATACGTTGCCCCACAGGTCATATTATACTTTCCACAGTCTTCAATCTCAAGTAAAAGATTACTTCGAATACATATTTTATTGAGACAATTATATAATTAATTTATAGTGTTACATTAATAATACAAAACTCACAAATAGTTAAACTAATGTTAGGAAGAATCAGAAAACTATGATTAGGACAGTAGCGTAGCGAGGCATGATGGGTCCCTGTGCAAAAATTTTCGCAGAGCCTTCCAGTAGTTAAGTAAATAATGAAAAATAAAAAACGAAAACTAAAATTATTTTCTTGCATAGTTATAAATAAATTATATAAATAGTTATAAATAAAGTATATAATAATATTCTCATAAACAATATATTCAAACAAAAAAACTTAAAACTGTATTAAGTTATATGTTACGTTCAGTCTTATAGTAACAGCCATAGCTAAATATATTATCGGTGACTAAAAAAATTAGGATATTCTTTTGCGTGCTTTTGCATTAGCAAAATTGTCAACTATATTATTTTAATCCATTTTAGATGCCAGTGATGATTCAACAGATGGTAAAGTTAGATGAGATATCGTATTCTGATTTATTGTTGATCATAAATAATTTTTGATAAGTTTAAGTTTACTAAGGCCCTGTTTTTCAATCGTGGGTTAATTAAAAACCGCACTTTTAGAATTCGTTTTCTTAAAATTCTTCATTTATTTTTAAAGTTAATGTATTAACAAATATTTTATATATGAGTTAATATTTAGTTGGCATAGTTTGTGCTACAATTTTATAAATGTTTAGAAAAATATAGTAATGGTTAAATTCCAACTAGTAGTTAACTAGCGATTAAAATTCCGGGCCTAAGAGAGCGTTCTCCGCTGGCAACGTGCAAAATAAAAAATAATAGAAATGCCATGTGCACTTGAGAAAAGTCACTTTCAAGTATCCCGAAATTTTCAATCACTAATTCAAAATATTGCCTGATATTCATTGAGTCGTTTTAGCTATGTAATGAGGTGAATATATTGGGAAATCGGAGAGTAACTAATAATTATTTCAGAATACTTTTATATTTTTACAATTTTTCAATTGTTAGCGATTAAGAACAGATAAGAGTATTTGGTGGCAAGAAAACAAAATATTCTATACCATTTCCCAAACCAATAAACCTTCACATTAATTTGTCCATTTACTTCATTTATTACATTATAATAAACACTCATTTTAAATTTGGTTTTAGAGTTTTCAAATCTATGATCATTGCATCACTCGTCAAAATATTTTTATGTATAACTTGCCTCTTCTCTGGAAACAGCTGTTCCGTGTTTTAACTGGTCATACACATGCACAGATACAAAAATGTTTTAGCTCGAACTTTGTTTTTCGACGTTTCCACTGATGTAGTGATGACGAAGGGGCTCCAAATCACTAGGGGGCCCATGTGTGCTGGACCGAACTGCCCTATCACTGGATTAGAAATGTTAACAACTCAGTTAACTAATGTTTCCTTCGAGTTTTCATTGTCGCCCATTATCTTCTTTGAAATCATTATTTTGTCTTGTATATAATCTACTGATACAATTGAAAAGCGCCAGCTGCCGTGTCTTTTCAAATTGGTACGGTCCGCTCCAGTGTTAAGTAATAAGGTAGCTGATGTTCGATGAAAACAACTTTCAGGTTTCAGTAGTTTTAAATAGGTATTTTATTTTTTTGGGAATCGGTCTAAAAGTGTTTAGGCCAAACCGACATTTGCAATTTTTATATTCAATGGAGTCGCTTGTTTTATGTTTGGTGGTCGAAGTTGAGCATACTGACGAGAAAATTGCAACCAGTTATCTCATTTTGTAAGTGAGACATCTCGGATTTGTGCGTTTAAGAAGCGCGTTATCACTATCAGTAAAAAGTCCTCATTATCCTCAATATCTCCTAAAGCAATATTTATCAGCTCCTCACTTCGACGAACATCGTCCACCCTTATTGTTAAAACTACTGTAATAGAAATTATGTACTATTATTAACACATATTTAAAAGAAAACGTGTTTTACCTTCAAAGTAAGGAATCGTTATCCGGACCATTAATCTGTTCTCTCGTTAATATTTCAGATTTTTCGGCTTTGTATTCTACTGATTCTTTTTTTAAAAATGTAATTGGTTTTAGAAACTTTGTTATATCTACGTTATTCTCTAATGACAATATGCCTCATCGATTTAGACTATTTTCCAAAATAGGCGTGTAGAATAGTCTTCGTGCAAACATTAACTTTTATTTTTTGTAACGCTATTTGAATTTACGTGGGAGAAGATTAGACTTGATACTCTTACTGGTCAACACAATCTCTGAGGGACTCACTTTCTTCGCTGTAATAATCCATAATTTTCTCGACGCGTCATTTTTTACTTTTGGTTTTTATAAAAACATTTTTTTTGTTTTGTTACATGATGATCATTTGGACAGTCGCACTACTTGATTTTGATTATTTGATTTAATTCAAAATGCAAGATAATAGATGACAGACGTCTAATTGATAGATATTTAATTTTGACACTTTTGAAACATTTTAAACATCAATTTTAATAAATAATCACAACCGTAGAACAAGTTATATGTGATACACGTGTGGAAAAAGCCATTGCGAAAACGAACCCAAATCTAAAAGTTTCAAGAGGTAACTTTTAGGAATTTACTTGTCTACATATAACTATGCAATCAAAAAGTAAAAAGTTAGTAGGTACATATTTTTTAACAAAAATTATTAAATTGCGAAGTCCAGACACATGCCACCGATGAAGCTATCCACACTATTTTAATATCAAAATATGTAATATTTTAAGTACTTTTCACATCTAAATATCATGGTGAGGAATATCCGATTAAGCGATGGATCATGTTTTTTGGAGCACCCTGTGAACACGATGAGTTATAAAGGATGGGCCATAGAGTATCTAGAGATTATGTCGACCAAAATATGAAGATTTAACCAAATATAATTAAGTAAAATGTACCTAGTTAATAAGATACAATTGAAACAATTTATTTTAAATGATTTTTGGATGAAATTCAAAAATTACTTGACGTACAAGTTTAAAGTCGGTCTGGTAGGTTTCTTGAAATCACGATTTCATATTAATTTTAACTTAAGTTATGCAGTGTGTCCAATACAATATATTAAATGATAAAAATTTGATCTACTTTTCTTCAGAACAGCTGTACGGACATTTATAATTGAAATTATTATATATTTACTAATTCTAAGTATAAAACGTATAATTGGCTGAAGTCGCAAAAATTTATCGTTTTCGAGATATTTAGGGATTAAATGTTAATTCAATTTACACACTACACAGTATTTTCAATATCTGCATCAAGTAAGCTTACCTCATATTTTAAACAGGTAACTTACTGCATTACAAATAAAATTTTAATAGAAAAAACATCCATTCATAAACTAGAAATCTGTTAAACAAGAAAAAAATGTAGTGACAAAAATTAAATTGCATAAAATAACAATACAAAATTAATAATAAAACTTTAACGCTCTTTCCTAAAATGCAAGTATGATGTAACCCTACTTGATGCAAATAATGAAAATACTGTGTAGTGTGTAGTATTTTGTTAAAAAAGAAAATAAAAAAAAAGTTGCATTTAGCGACCAGACAAGTATACCTTTTTTACGTAGAATTAGTAAATACATCATAATTTCAATTAACACATTCGCTGCCATGCCAAATTCATAAAAACTATTCAACACGCCCAAATTGAACCCAACGATATGTCTAAAATCTAAGATCATTGGTTATTGCAGATTTTTTTTTCGATTAATTTTTACTGATAAATTAACTCCTATATGAAAAAAGTCTATCTGACAGCACATTTTTGTCACTTTGACAGCGATAAAAAAGGTGCATCGTTTTTTATCACCGATAAAAATATATAACAATTTATAACAACTGTATTTTTAATAACTGTTCCTTTAAATAATTGTATAAATAAAGATAATTATTGTTGTTGTTCGTTCACATATTCTGTCGTTAATTTATCTTGCCAAAAAACACTCGAGCTTTTCTTTTATGGATAAATTTCTTTTTTAACTCAAAATTTTACCAATCAGTAATTTTGCTCGAAAAACTGACATTTGACAAAATCGCTCGACCTGCGGTCTCGCGATTTTTTCATGTCAGTTTTTCTTATAAAATTACTGATTGGCAAAACTATTTCGTTACAAAGGGAAATTTATCCGATAAAAAAAGCTCTTGTGCTTTTACTGTTGATAAAAAAATATTGGTGTCTGACATGGCGCTGCGGGAGAGTAATTCACATCTTTCTTATAACATGCCAGGAAAAACACAATAGCAAACATTTTTTCGGATTTTGGTATGACATAGCCAGACGCTTGATCGGACACGAAGTGGTTGGTGGACACAATTTTTCCTCACGAGACCTACGTTTTATAGACGCATCTCCAGACAAAGCACATTGTGCAAGACATGCTTAAATAGATCTACGCGAAAGTTGAAAAAGTGACAACAAGTGATGGAATAATTACTAAATGAATAATTCTAACTATCTAATGAATTCATTTGAATAAATTCATTCAATTAGAACTTTTCTAGAAAAGATCATCTGAATGATATTGTTAACTCGTTAATTAATGCTGTTGAGTTTTACCACTCATAAAAAATGGATCTTTAGAGTCAGAATCGATATATTATTCACATGTCATCATCAGTTAGTTGGCAGTTGCGTTTTGTATATTTTATTGTTTACACTGTTTATCGTATCACATAATAAAATGTGTCTCTTATCTATGAATAAAATACCGTCTCCGTATATGCATATTCATAACCTCTATTCGTAAATCCAACATTTTTTTAAATTAATTCATTCGTAATTCAACTAGAGAAATATTTGATAGTTTCCATCACTAGTGACAACGTTTTGTAAGGACTATCCAAATCAACTATCCAAAGTATTTGGAATGTTTCAACAAACAACATAAACATTAGATTGTTTGTAACTATATTTTATAACAATTCCAATTTGCTTATTAAGAAATTTTTGTGAATACAAATAAGTTTATTTATTTTACAAAATTCAATCAAATTTTACTGAATATCAACGACGGGGCGCTTAGTGCAATTTTTTTGCTTTTTTTTCATTCTACACGCTGTGCGGTCACAAAAACCAACACATTCTACAAAATCCATATAAACGAATCAATGAAAAAACCACAATATACAGATTTTATACAGCGCCAAAATATGTGTCCGTTTGGCAGAGATGATAAATAAGAATATCGGACACAGATGTCTGCTGTGGCATGGTCGAATTTTAGCCTATTAGACACCTGTGTCCTCCTTTGCAACGAATGTGCTAAACATGTCCGTAGCGTTCTTCTGAAAAAAAAATGGTCACATTTTTATCATTTAATGTATTGTATTGGACGCCTTGTAGAACTTATTCTCACTACAAGAAACCTATCTCTACAGATTGTGAACTTAAGCCATTAAGTAGTTTTTGAATTGCACCCAAAAGTCATTTAAAATAATTAATTAAACATCCCGTATTTTATTAACTAGACACATTTTACTTAAGCATATTCGGTTAAATCTTCATATTATGAGCCAAAGAATCTCCAGTTAGTCTATGGCACATTCTGTGTAACTCACCCTATGAATACAATAAATAATAGGGGGCCCAAAAACTACTTCCTTGTGGTACACTTAAGGTCACATTGGAAATGTAGATGTATTACCACTTATACAAATTTTTTGTTGCCGGTTACTAAAGTAGGAAATAAATAACTTGATAACAGTGTTATTACAACTATATATTTTAATTTGGCTAGCATGAGATCATGAACCACCGTATCAAAGTCCTTAAAATATAGAACAGTAAAACAATTGTCATTTATTCTTTATCATCAGTAATATTAAGAGAACAAAAGTAGTACTGTGGGATTCCTTAAATCCAGATTTACATTCTGGAAACATATTATTCAGTGTCACAAAGTTGTTTAATTAATACTAAATAATTTCTGCAAAATTTTATATGATGCTATAGTTTTGGGAATTGGTTTCACTTCTGCCATTTTCCGCTCATTAGGAAAATAATCCTGCTCCAAAAAACAGTTCGCCATAAACGAAATATAAAAAGAGATACGTGACAAAAAATACTGAAGTATTTTTTTAAAAACAGTCAGTATGGAAGACAGTGGCGCGGCCTCCACATAAACTGCTCGGGTTCAAAGCCGGGCAGGACCAAGCCAATGAGATATAGTTGATGAGCGGACCTTCTCGTGTCACCATATGTCGAAAGGGATGATGCGAGCACGTTAAAAATCCCTATCCCATTATAAAGTGATACCAAAGCTTACACAAACAAGCTCTCCTGACGTGACGTCGGTGATGAGCCTTGATAGCGGAAATAAGCCAATGTAAAATAAGAGATTTAAAAACAGATAATTCGGCATAAAAAAAACATATATGTAAGGCTATCAACAATAATTGTTATTTCTTGCAGTACCGTCTTATAGCGTTGAAAAACTTGAGCATAAGTAAATTTTTTTATCACGTATTATAATGGATGCCATATTATAATTTAGTAACATTTTATAATTTCAGTTCTATCCACCTATTCTGTAGAAAAAATATATTGGAGTGGCAACTGTAGCATTTCTCTACCTTTTTTAACTAAGAGTTATAAAGACCTAAGTTATACCATTTATTCAGATAATAAAAGGCACAGAACCCAATAATTTCTTATTATCCATTTAGACTACCTCATTCCTAGTACTAAACCAAATTTTATTCAGATTAAATCAAAAACTGTTTGTCCATTACTGTACCTACTATTTTCTTATTAGCACAGTTTTTAGTGAAATTTTACTTATTAATGTAATAAAACTAATAATATTACTAGTACTCACCGAACACGTTAGTTACAACTGAAACCACACAAAAAAAAACAAAATGTTTACTGGCTTTATATAAACAAGAATAATAAAATATTATGTGTAGCTTTTTCGAATAGCATGTTACACGAACTTTAAATAAATTCTACTACCGAGTAAGAAAAACGTCCCGTAACTGAATCTGTTTCTTTAATCTTAACTACAACAGCAGTATCCAGTCACCTGTACCTTAATTTAGAGAAACCTGATCCTGTTTACCAAATTAGAAATGCAAATGATGCTCTTATGATTCTAATTTCTTAAGTGAAATATTTTTCAAGGGTTAGTACAATGTGCCTAGAGAGAGTTGTGTCAAAGGTCGTCGCGATATAAAAGTTACCAACGTTATAGGTGACAGGTTTGGTCAGTTGATCCAGTCTGGAGGCTGCTGTCCCGTGGAAATCAAGACGCTCAATTGTATTAACCGAGGACAAGTCCTTAGTGTGACCAGTATCTACAAATTATTTTAATTTAAAAATATTCAGTTTATTGCATTTAAAGTAAATTACTTTTTGTTTGAATTCAGGTTATATTACTAACCAATAAGTTTCATCATTTGCACAATAGTAAGCCTATATATTTCTTTCACATCAGCAGATTAGTAACATAACAATAATAATATAATAATAATAAATGTTTATTTATGTCCAAAAATGTACCAAAATTTCACGAAATAGAAATATTTACAATATATTAAGGTAAAGAAGATAAATGAAGGTTATTCGCAAAAGTTATATTACTAATGAGCGAATATCGAAATTAGACATGTTTGAAGAAAAACTTAATAATGTTTTGAAATTTTTGTGACATGTTCAGAATGTAGGTAAAAATTGAAAACTAAAAAGTTCTCACCTCTAAAAGGCGATCTTCACCTCCTGCACCCTCAAAATGTACATTTTTGCGTTTTTCCGAATATATTAGCAAAACGGTATCCTATATAAAGACTGGTGTAGAGTTACCCATAAAATTATTTGTAAAAAGGGTTCTTATTTAATTTTCGCTACCTATATCTAATAGATTTCGAGTTAGACGCTGCTGAAGTAGTGGAATATATCAACTTATTACTAAAATTTATAATTCGTGATAGATTTTTTCGAAAACGGTTTTTCTACGCTTACAGTGCATAGAACTAAATTTATAAAGTAGTTTATTTTTTCTATAAAATGGCATTTTTACTTTTTTTTAAATAAATTTATCCCTTAATTGTGAATACGTTGCGAGTTCTTTTTTAATTCTATAATTTTAATTTAAGGAAATTGAGCATATTTTAAAACTTTAGTGACATATTTATAGAGTAAGTAAAATTTAAAAGTTAAAGACTTCCCACCCCTAAGGGCGAGCATTAACACTACCCTTATAAAAACATTTTTCGAATTTTTAAATGAAACGATATCCTATGCTTCTCCCATCCTTCACAAATATATTTTCGAAAGAAAAATATTGCTTAAAAAATATCCCTATACCTGTTTTGCTGGCACACAAGTTTTACGTCGAGTACAGCCAAGCACAATAAATTTGCTCTACGGCTAGCACACAAGTAATAAACTACTATTTAAGTGGTTGCATTTGTGGTGGGGAGGTAGATTGACGCTAGTCCCTCTTATTTCATATTAAGTTTTCGAAACTCTGACACAAATAAACTATAACAAGCATAGTTTGACACAGCGACTCCCAGAGATAACACATTTATATAAGTGGTCATACGAAGGGTTAAAATTTTCTTCTTAGCCTCCCTTTATTTTCACTATTTCTAATTAATAATACATCTAACAATGGTAGTTGTTCACAGTTTTCAATTCTATATGTGAATTTAATTTACGCGAAACACAAAGTTGTCAACATCAGTGATTTTTGCATCAAACAGTGCAAAAATAGTATCCACATACCAAAGCCAAATCCTGGAAAAATATCCAACCTCTTCTTTTGTTTCTGTTTCGAATCTGTTCATGAACAGACTGACGACGAATGGTGAGATATAGTTGCCCATTGCTGTCCTTTTATGTTGTTTGAAGAAATTATCACTGAATCAAAAGTAATTTTGCTTCATGCAAGGTTTAGTTATTTGAATATATTCTTTTACTATATCTTGATAGAGATTGTTTGATTTTAGTAAATCATTAAGGTAATCCAAGATTTGTGGTGTCGGAGCACTTGGAAACACTGAACAAACATCAAAGGAGATCAACATGTTACCTTCTTGTTTGTATTCATTTTTGGTAATGGATTTGCAGAAAGTTTTTTATATAGACCATTACTAATCAGGTTGTTTACTCTTTCATAATATTCCTCTTTTTCTAAAATAGCAACTTTATCAGCTTTTGAATAAAAATAACCGTTTGATAATTTTTCTATCCTTTGTGGATTTTACCTTTCTATTTACTTTAGTGACAATATTTATGAAGATTTCATTCCTGCAAGCTTCTCTGACAAATCCTTTAGAGGAATCAGGATGGTACTCAATTGAGCTTTTAACACTTGCAACAATCTCGTCTAGAATGCCTTCAGAGGCAGATAATGCAAAGTTGAATCCTTTATTAAGGAGATAATTTCTTCTATATCAAACGACTCACAGTGATTCAGAAAACGGATTTAGCTTATCAAAAATATTCGTTGTGAATAAAAATACCTTGATTCTATTTTAATATACTTTATTGATTTGTTATAAGTTCCTGGGATTCCAAACCATGAATTAAACGAAAAAAATAACGGCCACTGAGATTAAGAGCAATTAAAATTAATGAACATAATTCTTCTGTTACTAAACAAACATGGATGACATAGCTTCCATCTTCTTACAAACAGTTTGCAAAAATTACCCAATTTCTTGAGTAATCTTTCCCCAACATATTCTTCATTGTCCACAAAGTAGTGAAATTTCGTAACTATACCCATACAGCACACAACATCCACTGGACATCCAAGTGACTTACATAATGTGTCCAGAAGGTCCATGGATACATTTTGAACATCCACTGGATATTCATATCAGAATATCCACTGGATGTACGCAAAAATAGATCCACTGGACGTCCATAGATATGATTTTGACATCCGGTGGATGCCCAAAACAGGATATCCACTGAATGTACGAAAAAAAAAATCCAGTGAATATCCAAGGATAGACAACGGACATCTATATGGAAGTGCCTACTGGACTATCCGTGGATGTCCGTAGTTGTAACAAATGTATAATCCAGTGAAGGTCCATTGTGGGTACTATATCCACTGATCCACTGAATATATCAATGGATATCCATAGGATGGTTTTGTGTTGCTTGGGTATATCGATATTGAGCAAACGTTTTTTCACTACGTTGCGTTTCTGCATGCTAAAATTCGAATAGATCTCTTCGGGATATGTTGTTGGCACCAACTAAAATCATGTTGCTCAATACGGCACCTGGATAAATTATTTTAAACCTTAGAAAAATGTTTTGATGTATATATATATATATATATATATATATATATATATATATATATATATATATATATATATATATATATATATATATATATATATATATATATATATATATATATATATATATATATATATATATATATATATATATATATATATTTGCGACAGGTACACTCTCCCACAAGAAATTTGGAAATAATCAAATACTTGGCACATGTATAAACATGTGCTTACTCACTTAAATTTTCTCGGAGTGCAGTGTAGCTTCTTGCTTACGGCAGCTTTTTGTCGGTAAGAGCAGTCGGGAGTAAGGAGGGTTAAAATTGAAACAAAAACATGGTAGCGACTAAGGGCGCCACGTAACTTAAAAAAATTGATTGTTTCTTAGTCTTGCAAAAGTTACGGAATACAAAACTTTGTTCCAATTCGGTGTTAAAGAATTATATAACACTATACATGTGTAAAGGAAGGTTAGGTTGATTAAACATGAATGAGCAAAATAAAAAAAATTTGATAAAACAAAATTTCGTGTAATCTGTTCACCAATCTTTCTAATTGACACTGATTTTTTTCCATAAATAAAAAGTACAAAAGAAAAAAATATTTGGTTCTTTGATTATTAACTAATTATGCTTTAGGCATCCCCCATAGTACTATGTGTCCGCTCATTAGGTCACATAAGCAGTTGGTAATATAATATAATAAGTAACATGCGCTCTGGCAGAGCAATTAAAAAAATGTCCAAGTAAATAAAAAAGATTAATAATAAATTAAAGATCTGGCCTTTTATTTTCGAGGATTCTCCCTCTCTCTAAATGCGGGTTAGCAATGGCAGTAACGTTAGTCAGTCCTTCCTTTGTTCACCCAGTGTATACCAATTCATAAAAAAAAACAAGTCCCCTTATGGAAGGGTGAAATCCTAATCAGCTTATTCGCCAAACAGCACAATAATCTAGAACGGTAACCTAGTATGGTAACCTAGCACGGTAACCTAGCACCATTCTTCTGAAGGGTTGGAAAAAAACTTTGGTAACACTTTCTGGATTTTCACAAAAAATTTTGATACCATCCAACTTCCAGAGTTGCAGCAAATCGAGACACAATAACTCGAACAAGGAAAGTGTAGCTTTGAATTTCTATGAAGAGCCAAATAAATGAAAAATGTGTATCACACCTGAACCCACAGCTAATCACTAGTCATCTGCCATCAACATGTCTACCCGGAAGGTATATCAAAAAAGTCCTTCCTGAGAGGACATTATTTAGTACTCTCAGTGTAGTTTTGTTGGTACCAATGGATTTTTATAAAACCTATACTAATGTCACTCGAAAGCTATACAACCATGTAAAGAAAAGAATCCTTAATAATAATTAAATATAAATATCCGCCAAGAAATACTTTTCGAAGGTTCTGAAGGAACTAGCCACGTACCAACATTTACAGGTAAGTAATTAACGTACTACTTAATAATACAAGTCCTAAAACAAGTAGTGTCCTTTATAACCTTTATTTATTTTCAGGATATTTTCTCAATGAATTCCACAGTACTTAATGTTGCAAGTAGGAATGTTTCAAAATAGATAGAGGAAAGTATTGAGAAAACTTTTAGAACGTGGTGGACAGCTCAAATAACCACTCATTTAGGAAAATCACTGTTTACTGTTTGGATCTCAAGATGACCAAATCGTGATTAGGAGTCGATATTATTTAAATATATTATTATACCAATTTGCAAAGTAGGTGTTATAATGTTTTCTTTGCATGTTGTTTATGTTAATTAGATATTGGCAGTATTTAGTGATAACAAAAAAATAAAAAAAACTGTTTTCTTCCATTAAAAAGTTCCCATTTCGTTAAAAATTTAACGGCAACCAACAATACACTTAAGGTGTTTTGTGGGTTGTATTTGACATTTAATCAATGTGATTGATTCATTATTTAAAACAAACAAAAATATAACCTTATAAAAAAATTAACCCGTAAATTTAAACAGTAGCATTTTGAATGCTACAATATATATATATATATATATATATATATATATATATATATATATATATATATATATATATATATATATATATATATATATATATATATATATATATATATATATATATATATATATATATATATATATATATATATATATATATATATATATTATTAAATATGATTTGAAGGAAACAACTACTCAGCGGACAAATACCCCGACCTGCATTGAATTACACCTTCAAATCATGATAGATCGATAGCCAATATCATTTGTCAATTCCTAACCAGACATAGATCGATTTCGAACTTATTTGTTCTCTTCAGTATGCCATAGGTTATGGAACAGACAAATGATAGTGGCTAACCTGCTAGTTATATAACTAACTATATATATATATATATATATATATATATATATATATATATATATATATATATATATATATATATATATGTCGTGTTCTCGTTCAAATAGATATTTACAGTCGGCAACGCCCCATTGCAATTTTCACTTATTTCGTAATAGTTTTATTAAAGTACCTAAATAACATTTTAAAGTAAAATTGATATCACATATTTTATCTGAAGTTCTTTCGAACCTGAGGGACACACTGTATACCGTTTTGATAATAACAGGAAGAGTTGCAAAAAGTATAGCCTCTGACTAGAAAACTTAATGACTGTAAATTAATATGCATAGAAAATTAGAAGATTCCACAAAATTCCACAAAATATAAGCTTTGTCAAACTTCTCGTTTCTATTATTCTTATTTTCGATTAATTATTGTCTAACAGCCGAGAAAAACGATAATGATTTCAACAAATAATGTACAATATTATAGTATCATGACTAGTAGGGTCCATAATAAAAATTTAAACTTTTCTCTTTAAACACATATAACACCAGCAGTCAAAACAGTGACAAATACGAGTTGAAAATGAGCGAGTTTAAATAATTATGTTTGTATTCGGCCACTACTTATGTATCGAATGTAAGAAATGATTCTACTTGTGTATGATAGTCCTAAGCCGGCGTCCCATGCATTCGATTTCAAACGTCCGATATTCGAAAAACTTTCAATTATCGTGAGCAAAAATTTTGCAATTCACATAGATCCAATTTTCGTATCCGAAATCCACTAAAATATGACATTAGAAGAGGAAGAAGAGAAGTTCAACTAATTTTAGAAAAAAAAAGTTTTATCTTGGTTTGTACATTATTTGCTTTGCAAATGCAGTTTCAACATATTTGAGCTAATTAAGAAAGAAGTTCACTCTTTTATTGAAAATGAACTAAATGACAAGACAATATAAATTATTGACAAAGTTAGGTTAAAAAACAGTATCAGACAAAAGTTAAAATTATTTTAACTTAATACGATGTCGGAGAATTGTTAAAATGTGGGGATGAAAATTGGCGCCAAAAATTTGATTAATAGGAGCACCGTCGGACCATCGTATCGTTGGAAATCGGAGGCATGGGACGCCGGCCTTAGGCTAATGGGAGATGAATGACCGTCATCCGTCATTTCTGTTTTTTTGTGACGACATTTTTTAAATAATTTTAGTGTTAATTAACAAAAACATGTTCCTCTGCAAGTCACACCATTGTTCATGCTTTAAATTACTTAACTTATAGGTAAAATCCATATGTTTGTAATTTAAGTGGACTTCGTTTATTTTATAGATATTTAATTACTAAATTTAGCTATTTCGGCTTTTCAAACTGAAATGGATGACGATTTTGAAATTGTATTGTACAACATTTGGAAAAACAAAACGAGGTTTGCAGGTTTTCAGAAATCAAATATTAATTTAATTTTAGCACTAATTGTATGATACAGACTCAGTTGACACACACAGTTCCGTTCACTGTGAAGCCATACTAATCCTGAAGTGGGTTGGAATCTTTGATGTGAAGCTAACGCTGACGTGGTTTTCCACATAATATCAGAACAACGTATGCTGCACTCGACACGCGTTTCGCCAACCATGTTGCCATCATCTGGAGATGATTAAAACTAACCTTATGCTAATAATATATCCTATTTATATCTAAATTATTTTTACAATTCGGTGAACCGTGACTAACTAACCAATAGAGAGTATGTTGGACAGACTAGACAATCAATTTAAACTAGATTCAAGGAGCATATAGCTCACCTCAAATATGGTAGAACAGATAAGTTTAGTGTTGCCTAACATGCGTTTGAGAACAAACATACATAGTAGCAATTGAAGATTAATTTAGAATGTAACAAATACTAGAGAGCTGGATGTATTTAAAAGCTTGGAAATAACATAGGGTGAAAATAGCATGAATAGGGACAGAGATTCAATCCCACTATATTGGTTAGATAGTCACGGCTTATCGAGCCGTAACAATAATTTAGGCATAAAGAGAATATATTGCTAGCATAAACTTAGTTTTAATCATCTTCAGATAATGCCAACTTAGCTGCCGAAATGTGCGTCGAGTGCAGTATAGTATATTTCAAACTTATTTGCAACATAAAAAACGTCAGTCGGCTTCTTTAATCTAAGAAGCCGACGTTTTTTATGTTGCAAATAAGTTTGAAATAAACTGTATATGGTGTTTTGTGCAAAATCGTGTCAGTGTTAGGATTCATTTTATGTATTGGAAAAGTTAGGCACTAATATTTAATTTTAAAATCACTTTATAATTTTTGCTGAACCGTCAATAATATTCATGAACATTTATAGACTCCTATTTCATTAGATACCCAAGCGCTACTGATATGTTAAAGTTTCATGTTGCCAATGATTTTATTCAAAATAAACAAATTAAAGTACTTTACAGTCTAACAGCATAATATCCATAGCAGTTGTCGTTTTTGCCCGGAAGTTTGTGTCCAATACTGCTTATAGTTAAAATGCATATTTACTTCATTATCATTATAGTTATTTACATGGGCATTATTAAATACATTAGTGAACAAACCATTAAGTATATTAACCCAGGGCTCCAAAATGTTTGAATAGTTCTTATAGTTGTACGAGTTTGAGTCTGCATGCCCTGAGTTGAGAAAATAATATTCTAGTGCATTCTCCACAGAATCTCATCAGGTTTTCGCTGTTGTAGAATAACATCTCTAAAGTATTCCAGATTTTTTAGAATTGTAAGAGAGAAGAATTTAGAGACAATTTATTCAGAAATAAAAGTGTGTATTCAAAATTTACAAAATTAGGTTTGAGCAGTTACGGATTTAGGCATAGATTTTGAATATTTGTATGTAATTAATTAAGGTTAATTAATTAAAAATAATATTAACAATGGCATACAGTGTGGAAATTAAGTAACGCATAAATTCAGTAATTCCGTTGATATTAATTTTTTGGAAAAATATCGAAGGGGTATAGCGATTTTAACTTCAGCAAATATTTTCAGTCTATTTTCAGTTTCTTATATCATTTATTTTTTAAATTATGACGTCATCGACTTTCTTTTTAAATGATAACCTATATTTTTTATTATTGATTTTGGTAGTAGTTTTTATTCCGGTTCCGACTGTATAAAATTTTCAATATGTTATTATTTGAAAAATATCGAGAAAAACAGTTTTAAAGTTCAAATAACAAAAAATTCATTAAATTGAGAAAATTTATCTAGTTGCCGGTGTATCACATTAGTTCGATTTTTCAACTATTTGTATAATTTCAAAATAAAAACGAATGTGCCGTCGATAACTTTCCGTCAAACTTAGGAAACTAGATAAATTTTCCCAATTTAATGAATTTTTGTTATTTGAACTTTAAGGCTGTTTTTCTCGATTTTTTTTCAAATATAACGTATTGAAAATTTTATACGGTCAGAACCGGAATAAAACTACTATCAAAATCAATAATAAAAATAAATGACATAAGAAACTGAGAAATAGACAGAAAATATTTGTTGAAGTTAAAGTCGGTATACCCCTTCGAGATTTTTCCCAAAAAATTAATATCAACGGAATTACTTGAATTTATGCGTTAACTAATTTCCACACTCTATGCTGTTGTTAATATTATTTTTAATTAATGAACCTTAATTAATTACATACAAATATTACAAAAATCTATGCCTAAATCCGTAATTGCTCAAACCTCATTTTGTAAATTTTGAATACACACTTTACTTCTGAATAAATTGTCTCTAAATTCTTCTCTCTTACAATTCTAAAAAATCTGGAATACTTTAGAGATGTTGTTCTACAATAGCGAAAACCTGATGAGGTTGTATATATTTTCTAAGGGTCATTGTAAGAATGATTTTTATTATACAGGGTGTACAAATGTATAGAATTAATTTGTTTTCTCCATTGATACAATGTTATTGAAAAACCCCGGACAACCTCGGAGAAATCATTTCTAATAAGTTATACACATAATAAAAAGAAAACTAAAAAGGGTTGATATTTTCAAGTCTATAACAGGAAACAAAAACAACACGGACGTAGTTTTCCAGAAAACATCAAAACACTATAGTCTAGTCAATGAATTAGAAATCAAAATAAAAATAATAAGTGATACAAATAAATACCTCATTGGTCTTTTCACAAATGCCTCTTGTAACTTTTCCATAAGAATTGACGGGGTAAGAGATAATAAAATTGTTTTAACTACATCAGATTCCTCAAATTCCTCAGATAGTGTAGTGGTGGAACAAACAATTCATCATAATAAAAACTTAACAGCTCTAAGAAATGAAAATCTTAACAAAACCATTCCCGCAAAACATGCTTCAGATAGTGTTTTTGCCGTAGCATACAAAAACAAGAAAACATCGTCGGCAGACGCAAATGCAGACAGGTTAACAAAAACTTGCTGAAACCTCGTATAAATAAAAATAATGCTCACTCACATCAAAAACACGAAAAAAGAAAAAAAAACATATGCTATCTTTGTTACAGGTACTCAACCAAATCCGACATAACAGCTGTTAACCGGAAAACATGGATTTATGTAGAACGAGTGACACCTGGTACTGGTCTGCAGGAATAAAAAAACATTTTAACTTGACCTTCCCTGGGCGTGAAGTTGAATTAGAAATCCTCCCCAAATGGAACAACAGCAAGACGGACGCCTTCAAATTAAAGTTGATTACGACCTACTGGATGAAGTTTTTATCAGTGACAGACAACTGACCTACAGGTTTCCTAATTAAAAAGTATAGCTTTTTTCGAGACCAATGATGTAAGTCCAATAAACACTACGTGTATAGTTAATGCACCTCTAATCATTTCACATGTTAATGTACAAGGTCTACTCAATAAATTTGACGAAATTGACATCCTTAACTGAATTTAAAATAGACATTTTGTGAATTTCAGAGCACTGGATTTGTAAGAATGATGCTAATAACGTAATATTTCCTAATCATAAAATAATAACATATTTTTCTAGACTAATACACATGTATGGGGCTGTCTTATAATAGCTAGTAATACATTAGAAACAAATGCAGTCACATCTATAAACAACCTGTTCATTGAATGCCATATAGAGATATGTGCAGTAAGCTGCACTATTGCCAAGACAAAAGATATTATAATGATATCATACAGACCACCTAGTGGTGATATAGATCAATTCATAATTATCCTAAGTCAGGCACTAAATATTGAAAATAATTTTTCATATAACATTATTCTGTGTGGTGATTTGATGCAATGAAAAAAAGTTACAAAAGCAACATTTTACTTGATGTATTTAATTAATTTGAACTACACCTGACTTCTACAGCCACTACATATATTTACAAATACAAATGGGCATACCGCTGCAAATTGTATTGACTATATGATTTCAAATATCTCTATTAACAGTCTAAATTTCAAATTGCTCAATCCAGATATTGCTGACCACCTCGCACATATCTTGAAAATAACGAATATGAGCACTGAGAAAGATACCGCTGCCCGAATTAAACTTGAAAAGCGTTGCCTAAATGAAAATAATATTAGAAACTTTGCTTTTGAACTTTACAAACAAGATTGGGGTGGTTTCTACTCTGGCAATGTAAATGAATCCTTCGAAGCCTTTATTAATACTATTATATTATAGGGTGTTATAATATCAGTTGTCCAAAAAAAAAAATGTAACAATAAAAAAAATAATAACAAAAATTTGAAAAAGAGTGGTCGACAAATGATTTAATCGAACAAAGTGATTATGTTAAAAATCTTTTCTTGCTTATGACTTTAAATCTGTGGAAATAAAAAAATTGTACGACCAACAAAAAATAATATGAAAAAACAATATAAAATCAGCTAAGCAGGATTATTATGCAAACAAAATAAACAACGCCACTAATAAAACAAAAAATATACCTGGGATCCTATAAATACTAAGATGGGACGCAAGCAGGTCAATAATAATTGAATATATTTATATAATAATAACGAGAAAATTACGGATACAAAACACATAGCTGATATGTTTGCAAAGCACTTTTCCACGGATGTTCAAAATAAACTAAGTCATCACTTTGGTTTTAACTTATCTTTACCGTGCACTATTTCAACATATAAAGAGTATTCAATATATTTTTCACCAATTACTCCGAAAGAAATAAATGGCGCTATAGATAAATTAAAAAATAAGCGATCTGCTGGGCTCGATGAGATAACCGTGAATATATTAAAAACAATCAGGAAAAGAATGATATTTCTTTTGGTACACCTGTTCAATATGTCTATAAGCCAGGGTTATTTTCCTGACAGATTTAAGTAAGCTAAGGTAGTACATATACTAAAAAAAAGGACCACCTGCGAAATCGAGAACTACCGGCAAATTTCTATATTAAGCGCTATTTCCAAGCTATTTGAAAGAATTGTTTAAAATAGAATCATATCTTACAGCAAAAAAATATACTATTCTTACAGTATTTCAACATGGTTTTACGGCTGACAAATCAACAGAGACGGCAACTTGTCATTTATTAAACCAAGTATATAGTTGCTTAGACAGGGGCAAGTATGTCGTCTCAATAACATTCGATTTGTCAAAAGCTTTTGATACCGTAAACAATTATTTTCTTGAATAAAAGCCCTAGAGTATAGGAATAAGAGGCAATTTACTATCATGGATAAGTAGTTACATTGAAGGGGAGGATATTAAAAGTTCAACTTAGTGCTGTGAGGGAGAAACCATATCAAATAAAAGTTCCCCAAAGCTCGGTCTTGGGACCACTGCATTTTATGTTATATGTCAACAATTTGCCAGCTCACTTAACCACCGGTCATTTAACAATGTTTGCTGACGATATAACTGTAAATTTATCGGCTGACGCAATAGATGAACTCCACTCACTTATTAGTCAAACTTTTCAAGAGTTTAGTATTTGGGCGAGAGATAGATTGATCTCAAATGAAAACAAAACAGTAATTATAAATTCTGGATTGCAAAAAACAATTACCATATGGTTTAATGTTGCATGATAAGATTATTTTGTCTCAGAATACAAAATTGCTTGGCACTTATCTGGATAACAAACTATCATGGAGCAAACATATCGAACATGTATGTTCTCAGCTTAATAACACGTATTTTGCTCTATTGCAAATGAGAACTACACTAGATGAAGCAGGATTAGTGAGCGTATATTACACTCTTGCGTATTTACATATTTCTTATTATATTATTACATGGGGTAGTTCAAGGGACAGAGATAGAGTTTTTATTAGTCAAAAAAGACTTATGAGACATATAATTATAACGAGAGTTTTAAAGATATATTTAGGACCAAAAAAATACTAACTACATCCTGTGTATTTATATTAAAATGTTTGATATATACAATGAAAAATATGAAATTATTTACACAACGGAAAAATTGCCAATCGTACACTACAAGGCACGGAGAACTACTTAGCATGCCTACATACCACACAGTAAATTACAAACATTTATCTCATTATAACTGCATTTTGCTATTTAACAGTCTCCCTCTTGATATTAGCCAAATGCAAAACTATAAAAAAATTCAAAATGTTGGTTAAGGATATGTTGCTTAAAAGTGCGTTTTACAGTATACAGGAATTTTTAAATACGGAGCATTGAGATCGTTTAATCATAATATGATTACATATTATGTATATTCATGTGTGCTCATGTATATGTGTATTTTGTGTATGTATATATGTATATATGTGTACATGTTAATGTAATAATAACTTCACACTTGGTTGTTTGTTTCATATTTAGTGGTTCGCTTATTTTTTTGTATTTTTCATATTTTTTATTTTTATGCATGCTTTATATTTCACGCATTTTGATATTCAATTTTTATTCTATATGAGACATTATACATTTTTATATTATGTAATATATTCTCTTATATGATTTACCATATATACAAATTGTATCAAAAATGGTCAATAAATAAATTCTAATTCCAATTCTATATACTGCACTCGACGCACGTTTCGCCAACCAAGTTAGCATCATCTGGAGATGATCAAAACTTAAATTAAATTAAAGTTTTAATCATCTCCAGATGATGCCAACTTGGTTGGCGAAACCCGCGTCGAATGCAGTATTATATTCTCGTGTTTTGTGGAAAACTACGTCAGTATTATCTTCATATCAAAGGTTCCAACCCAATTCAGTATAATATCAAATACTATTTTTGAGAAATTAGGTACAGAATAGAAATACATAAAACTAGTTAGAGCAGAAATGCCTGATCTGATATTCGTTTGCAGCTTGGCACTGTCTTAGTCGGTCAATGAATTCTCTTTGTACAGGGAGAGGCAAAATCGATGGGACCACGGGGAATCTTAGAAACTACAATAGTTGGAAAAAAGGGAGAGCGTATTCTCTATACAATTTCTCAAGACAAATTCAATAGCATAAATAGATGAGTGAGATAATTTTTTTCTTTCTGGCAATATATAAAGTGGTGATTTAATTCTGCACAATATTCATAATACTGTTATTAAATGATTTTTTAGGAAAACGATGAAATACGTCAATCTTATTTTTTAAAAAGGGCATCGGCTGACGTAAAAAAACTTTTTTTATATATTTTTTCATTACCATTTCTCTTTTTCTTTTAATTTTTTAATAAAAATGAACTCCTTAATATTTTCTTAAATACAATGGTTTCCAATTTTAGGGTTTTCTAAATCATCGAATTCGTATTCAAATGAAAAATCTCAGCCCGGAAATATTGAACGTTCAATACAAAGCGTTTGCACACGTGCTGGCAAATTCAGATTGCAATAGGCGAGGGGACTGTAATCAAAATTACAAAAAAGAAACATCATGGTATTATAGTAGAGACCTTTAATTCACTATAAATATTACTAAAATATAATTTTAGTAACCATATTTTGTTTAATTGTGAAATGAAAATGCTGGAAATGAGGATGTATTTCAAATGAAAGCAATCGGCGGTCTCATAATGACGTAACAGCGTAGATACGACGCGCGCATTCCAGGGTAGAAAACTAAAACAAGGTTATTATAGTGCAGGTGTTATAATTATTGATAATGTAAATTTGCGTAACTGTAACTTCACTAACATTTCCACAACCAGGTACAAAACACTTCTTTACAGACATTTAAGTTTCAAAAATAATGTAATGATATACAAAACAACAAACAAAACATTAAGGTTAAATATTCAACTAGCTCCGTTGCCAAATTTCTAAGAAAGAAGCATGTTCCCTGAAGTTTAATATCTGGCTTTTTTAAAATAATTTCTTTTAACACAAATATAAACACAAAGCATGTAAAAAATTCCCTATATTTAACCATCGATTAATGTCTAATGGTTTACTAATACTGAAATATAATACTATAATAAGTATAATAAAGGATTGCTTTACATCAACACAATATTATCTTAATTATGTAGAAACATGGCAATGCAGCATGTTTCCTCGCTGAATCTGTGCTGTCTACGCTGTTACGTCACGCCGAATACTAGCCAATACAATTGGCTTGGGAAAATGCGGGAATATCTGACCGTTTAAAGAGCGCTTAAACTTTACGAATTTTTTTTAAGCATAAGACATTTAATAAAAAAAATAATAAAAAATACGGGTCAATTATTTTAAACAGTAGATGTTATTAAAGTAATAAAAAAAAATTGTCCCCTTGCCTATTGGGGGGACATTTTGAACAATTGAGTTAAATGTTAATGGTTCTATTCTTGGAATAATATTATCAATGTTGTGCGGAACTAAATCACCACCCTGTATATACAAGGATGTCTACTCTGGAATATCTAACCAACCGAGGAGATTTAGTAAATCTTTGTAAACGGGTAATGCAAAAATTTGGGAAAGGAAAAATAGTTGGATAATTTGGATACGTATCTTTAGTTTTATTTAACACGCTTTTATTAGTTTCACATGTACGTATCTATGTATGTATCTATCTATGTAACGGAATCTTTCAACGTAGTTTTCACCAACTTCAAGACGTCTGATTAAATTGAAAATTTGCACACGTATTAAAGACCGATGACAATACAATAATTTGAATGCGTATCGACGCATTTCTCTTAAAAAAATTCTAAGTGGATGTCAAAGTTGTGTGATCGGCGCATTCGCCAAAATATCGCATCCATGATAAGTTGGCAGAAAGTTAACCACTAATTGAATACCGCAACTCATACTATAACTGAAATACAAGATGAACTAGTTACCAATTTACGATAAGAACGTTTTTTTTAAAGCATTTAATTCTTTCGTTTTCTCAAAATATACAGCAATTCAACAATAGCAATACAATAATTTGAAAAAGAAAATAATAAAAAAAAAAATTCGAAATACATTCAAATCAATAAATTTTGAAAAAAATTTTAATTAAAAAGTTTCGACAAAAAATTCTTGAAGACTATTACATTTGTTTTCGTTTCATGACAAAAATAAAAAAATAAATTATGGTTTAAAAAACTAAAAAAACACGCTTTAATAGCAAACCGAACTAAAAAGTAAAAAATAAGAATGAATTGATTGACAAAAAAAATTCATTTTATTGTAAAAAAGCGTGGGGTGCTTTTTACTATATTTACTATATGATAACTCCACTTTTATTAATCGCTACCAATAAAATATTTATAACAATTGATATCAAGCACCTCACGCTTTTTATAATAAAATGAATTTTTTTTGTCGATGACTTCATTCTTATTTTTTACTTTTTAGTTCGGTTTGCTATTAAAGCGTGTTTTTTTAGTGTTTTAAACTATAATGTATTTAATCGATTGATTGTATTAAAATGTGATGCTTTTTGGTTTTAATAACTGGACAAAAAGATCACCTTCAGGTATTATTTTTTGTTGTGGTTGCTAGGCGACCACTTTTCCCGGCCGAAAAGTATTTTTTTGGACGGTAAACAATTATGAACAAAATAATGGATACCATAATAGTATATTACGTTGTAAGATCGTTATATATGGTTCAATATTATACTCATGCCCTTAGTAACTTGTCATCTAGTATCATTTTAAATTTTGAAGTTTTAGTGTAACTAATATGACATATATGATTTTTTAAAAACACCAATGTTTTAAGTGTTCTGTAAATTCTAATTCAATCTAAGGGTTTATGTAATTTATATAATTTATACCTAAGTCACAAAATTTAATTCCAGTAAACAGTAGTATTTAAAACTTAATTATGCAATCATATATCTAGTAATATTTTCACAGTAAAATTTTGGGTATGTAGGTACGTTAAAATTTGTACATGAGTACATTACAAGTGAAGTTCTATAATGTCCTAAGCAAAGGTCTCGTATGTAGATTACGCAGATAAAGAACACAACGGTCCACTGCACCTCACAACCATTTCAGGCTTTATTCTTGTTAAGTAACGACATAGTTGAGGTTTTCAGTTGTTAATGTAGGACGGTGCTTTCATTGTTCTCTGGAAACTAACGTAGTTTTACTTATATTATACTGCTCTGGCAAACAAATAAGACTTTCAATAAGACAGATTTAACAATCCAGAAAATTAAACGTAATACAACGTCGGCCTAGAAATTTTGGAAAATTTAGAGAAACAGTTGTGTTTGTTTAACAAAATCCGAAAGTAAATATAATTTTAAAATTGCTGTAAATTTATTAAAAAACATTTGTAAGAAATAAAAATACAAAAATATTCTTAAAACATTACATAAATGGCATTTATTATGTATATTTTAATTAACATCATTTTACATTTTGATTTTGTCCACCATTATTATTTTATATTGATCATAACAGTCTAACTTAACTTTAAAATCGCCAAGAGTGAAATAGTTCATACTTGATGTGAAATTTGTTTTAGATATTTATTAGACTCTAAGAAAAACTTCCTCTTTTAAATCCTATAAGTCTAAAACTAGAAACCCCAAGAATTTCACTACTTCCTGCTCCTTATTTTCAATCATCTTATAAGTAACATTATTTTGGATATCAGTATATACTCCCGCAAGACAATGCGTGATGAATTGAAAGTGGCTACAATATTATCGTTGGTGCATAAAAGCTTAAGCCGGGTACTCATATGCGCTCCGTATCTGTATTTGTATCATGTATTGTAACGGATACTGTAACAAAATTTTGAATGTGTACGTCTTGCGTTCCATGTTCTCGAACTTACTAAGAACATGAAGAGCGATCCGAGCGCCTGTCGGTAAACGCCGCGAACACAAAGAGGAACGGTCCAGTGTTGTGGACGGTTCGTAGCTGGAACGCAAGTCAGTACGTGTCAGTGTTCCGATCATGGAGTGGAGCGAAGAAAAGTGCCTCGAGTTAATCGAGGCATACAAGAATGTCTCAATTTTATGGGACCCAAAAAATATAAACTTTTATAAAAAACATTTGAAATTATTGTGTGTACGAGTATATAAGCACCACTTGCTATCATCAGACGGGATACTTCTGGAGACGACATGTTTCTGTGAACTTGCTTCGAACACTGCGGGTCAAGATGATCGCAGGTCGTTACGTCGACTATTCGCCTAGGCGTACATACAGTGAACTGATACTGTAACTGTTACAATACATGATACAGATACAGATACGGAGCGCATATGAGTACCCGTCTTTAGATTCAATGAGAAAAATTTTTATTTACATTTTTGATCACCACGATTTATTTTATAGTTCAGGCCTGCGGATATGAATAAATAAATGTGATCTATTGTTATAATTAAATATTTGCAGTGACTAAAATCACACGTTCGCGTCAAGTCTAAGGGCCTGTACATACGGACGACTTTTACGTAGTCCGACAATCAGCGACAGCGGAACTGTCAAGCGATTGTAATTGTCGATAACAGACGAGCTACTATTTTAATGGCGAATCGGTAGTAAAATGGGGTTCCTTGAACGACGTAAAAAATATACAACAATGTAAAAATACTGGGTTTAGGGTGGAGCGAAAACAAGAAACTTTTCTTACATTGGATTTAGCACTAGGTATCAAAAGTTGACTATTGACTATTATAACAGTCACTATTTTTTTTTAATTTTCCGACTTCTTCTACAAGTGTTCTAAAATTTTGAATTTTTTGTTGAATATCGTAAATTTTTGGTTTTTAAGAAGCGGTTGTTATGAATTTTAAGTGTTGTCAGATTGTACAGTATAGTGAGTATAGTAAGGTATGGTAAGAAATAAATTAAAAATATATATATTTATTCCGAGGGGTAAACCTTTGACCAAAAATGTGTACACCAATCTCCTTTTACTCAGTAATACCTGGGTATTAGATAGTAATACACATGTAATACATACTAATACTCCGATAGATATTACTTCTAATTGCAACAATAATTTTCGCAAATTATGGTTACTACCATGCTATCCTTGTGTTTCAATCGAAATGCCTTGATTCTTGTTCATGAACGAGTCAATCATTTGACGAGGGCTCGGGCGATGCGGAGAGTCTGTGGGTGTTCTTCAAGTAGGAAGGTGAGCCTAGCGTAGTATTATTGTTAATTTAAAATATTTAATAATTTCATTTTAAACAATTAGAACATGTAGGGCATTCCCTATGTTCGAGACAAGCTATTTATTTCCTTATCTAGGTTTTAGTATCGATTTTTTATCGAGCTGTATTAGTTCAGTGTAAAGCCTGTGGGCTAGTCTCCATATTTGCGTGTCAACTAACATTCTAAAGTTTGGATCGCCTTACTAGATTTATAGATGAAATATATATCAATTATCTTATCTAATTTGTAATTATCTTATCGTACCTTGTCAATTAGCATTTTTGTTGCCAATTTGCTACCCTCACTTACCTCTTGGGCTCAAGTCCTTTTTATCTTCCAGCTGGAGAACACGCAAAGTCTCGTGTAGATTGAAAGAGTCTGTCTGTTTTGATGCCAGTTAATTTCATATTTCTATACCTTTACAAGGCTACATATTTTGAATTTATGGATTCATAAGGGCTGTTGCCTAGATTTTTGGCTAGTATTAACATACTGAAGAAGATTAACAATAAAACTTATTAAATTGTACTGATATTTACCGTAAATAACGATTAATAACTTAAAGTCACACACACCACTTTTCTTTTTCAGTGAAAATTAATCTAATTAATTTAAATAATAAATTATAAACTACTTTTGAATTGCTGTGAAAATTAATATAATTTATCTAAAAAGTAAAGTATTTTTCTGCTTTCCTGTTATACTGTTACACGGTGTGACATTGGAAAAAATCATTATATTTTAGTTGCAAAACTCATATTTTCTCTTGTATTTGTTTAAGCGTATTTTATTAGATTTTGCTTTAAAATTCAGTGTCGGTTATTTTTGTTCCTTTAAATAAAGAAAAATAGTATAACTTTGCTGTATAATTCGAACCTTTTGGTTAGTTATGTCGATAATACTCTCCTCTAGAAAGTTAACCGAGTTTTTATTATTTTTAACTATTGCCTTATTATATTTCTTTGTTCAAGCGTAACGTCACCTACATATATTTTCTGTATTTGTTGCTACAAATTTTGTCTGGTAACTTTTGTTTAATGCATGAGACCTAGAAGAAAGTTCCACCATAAATCCCACCAGATGGAGTAATTAATTACTTGTTGGAATAACAATTTAGACCAGCAGCAGTAGCCGTTGTTCCCATAGGTGTCTACATCTCATCATTATCTTCACCAGAAAGCTGTCCGCCGAACAATAGTTCGAGAAGGAATAGGATAAGTTATAAACCAGGTGATCAAACTGAAGAGATTTCATAGGTACTGTCTGTCTGTGATATTTAGAAATTGTCAGGTCTTACCATTTACTACCGTCGTACCAGTCAGAGTAAATTTTTGTAAATGTTAGGGTAGTTGAGGGGTGACGGGAAAAATACAATTTTAATTTTTTTGTTCTGATTCACAGTTTGTTTTGTTTTTTATTTTTGTTTATATCATTCTTTTGGCCCATCAGGCAAATTTTAATAAAACTTAATTTTTGTTCTAAATAATTTTACAATTTTCAATTTAATTTATACTGTTGTCATACCTATTACAGGTACAATTTTTAATTGTAATATATTTTATATTTTGAAAAATTCTCTGTTTCTTATTTTTCTAAAAAGGGAAGGGTCTTTATTCTCACATTGTGCAAAAAGTCACTGAAATAAATAAGTTTCTAGTTAACAGTTTGTTGGTTGATACCCGTAACTATTGTTAATATTTTTGTTAATAACATGGCTTATCTTGTCTTTTAACTTGTTTCATACCGTATACAAAATTAGTTACTAGAATCTACCAACGCACAGTGGGGCCAAGGAAAGAAAACATGCTAAAAAATCAAAATTTAAAGTTGTTCTATAATTAATTTCGTTTGTGCATACTAATATAGTGATAGGCAGAGCATATAAAATTGCATTCACGATCACGATTTGTAGCCGAGGTAAGGAGGAAGAAGGCTGCGATTATGTCACTTATTGGTTAGTACACTTCAGCCGTGTTGCATCCGTAAATGAGACTGTGTGTTGTTATTCTGTTTTTAGCAACGAGAATTTTATTCTGCCGTGAATTACTTAATTGTACCTTATAATGGATCCCAGTGAACCCAGTGGTATATATATTTTATTAATATGGTACTGTAATAATGATAATTATATGCATTAATTAAAACCATACGACAATATTGTGTTTTTGTGAAAAGCTTATTTTCTCATGGATTTATGGTACACTTCCGGCCCTGATCTATTATCGCCATTTTTTTTTACACACTTCTTAAAATGTTTACTAATCAACCTGTAGAAATTAACTGCTACCTCGTGCAGCTTAAAAAAAATAATAATAATAACACGAACGTATGTTTTTCATAATTGTGAGTATTTTTACTAGAACAGAGTTTCTATGTTTTATACTGGCTGAATTTATTTTACTCTTACAGGTCGAATACTGTAGCTATAAATGTGTCTAGAAGAGAGTTGTATAATATAATGAAATCAAAGAATACTTTTAATTTTGAGAACCAATGCGACAAGTAATGCTGGAGCGCACTAATTGCCCGCAAGGTTATGTATCAACATTAAATTGCATACTTTCACGATTTAAGTCGGAATTTAAGAAAAAATGGACAGCTAGCCACCATATTTAGTTAATTTTACACATGTTTAAGTTTGAACTAAGTTGGTTTAGTAATAGAGAGAGAAGAAACACTACGGACAGATGGACCGACCGACATCGATACTTGGACAATATGGTTTCTGGTTTTAACCGAACCGTAAAAATAATGAATATAATATTTATGACATTGTTTTCTGTCAAATATTGTAAAAAGTAATTATTAGCAAGTTTTGTGGATTTGGCCCCACTGTGAACGTTCTAAATTCTAACTATTTATTAGAAGTGATACTTTATTTAAACTACAGTGTAATCTCCTATTCACGTCTCGTTGATAAATAAAGCTAAGAGCCTTTTTGAAAATATTTATCAACATTTAATAATTGTCCTAACCTACGAACCCACCGGAATTACCAAGCAGCCAACAGGTAAAATAAAAGTTAACCAATTGGACACGCACGCACGCACTCACGCACACACGCACACAAACACATACACACACGCGCACGCACCGAAAGACATCATTCGGAAAATAGTCAGATTTGATTCAGGAGGGTTCAAAATGTATAAATCAATCAAAATCTTGAGGTCGAAAAAAAACCACGATTACTGTACTTCCTTATGTTAGGTATAAGAAAGTAAAAAGAATTTAGTAATTACCTTTGACACCCATACATGGTGTCAAAGGTAACTAAATTTTTCTAAAACTAAGCCATTGCGGATCCATGTTTATTCGAAGATTTTATCTTATTTTGAAGCAAGAAATTCGTTCTTAAACGGTGGCCCATGTTTTTTGAAGCACCCTATATATGCTCTAATGTACTCTAAACATGTTGTTCGGAAAGTGTGTTTCCCACACTCCTCGTATGATTACAGTAATTATTTATACTCATGTGGGAAACACGACCCTCCCGAACTTGTTATGAAAATAACTATTACACAAATTGAGTTTATTTTATGTAAGTTTATATCACCAAATAACAGGTATAAAATCTCTTATTTGGTGTTAAAAAAACATGAGTTGCTTTTTGGATTAGACCTGTTTGTCGCAAATAAAATTATATCACAAAAGTTTGCAGATTATAGTAGCAGCCGAAAATTATCTAGTATTAATTAATGCGTGTGCCCGATATATTCCCTGCCATTACTATTTTATATTATTTGTAACCAAAACGATGCGTAAAGTATTGAATGTAGATTTTCACATTTCATGAAAAAAAAACTACCTCGCTTTAATGACTTTAATTGATATAACAAATTTTTTATCTTTTACAGAACAAAACAATTTTTATAATCATCAGGGAGCATAAATATATGCAATTTTGCCCATTATTCAAAACAGGCAGTTATATAATTTTTTTAAAGAGCCTTCAGTTCAATTAATTGACACATATGCGTTTATTTATACAGGGTGTCTCACCAGGAACTGCATCGATCGATAAAGGGAAAAGTAAGCACCAGAAAATTTTGAAAATTTAGGGAATGTGGTCAATCTAACTAAAATAATTAGAAGCATCTGGCACCAACTTGCTTATTTTTAAATGGAATACCCTACATATTTTAGGGTTTTCCAAAAGAGCATAAAATTCTGATTCAAAAACATGTAGGATACCCTATGCCTAAACCCAGCCATTTCAGAGATTTTTGACATTTAAAAAAAAATTTTGACAGGTGTAATGGTTTACAATAACCTTTATAACTTTAGTGTTATTTTCCGGTTATGTGGATATCTAGTAACAAATTTACTACAAGTTCTTGATATTACTTTATCACATTCTCCATAAATAATAAACAAATTCAAAAAAGTCTTCGTGGGTGTAACTTACATGCGGTGGCATTTGTTGACATAGGAGAATGATTCACATTACTGATTGTTTCTAATTATGGCTAATTTGATAAAATGTTGCAACACCCCCGTCCAATTGTTGGCATAACACAATAAGCTGGGGGTTGTACTTATTGACCGGTAGCTCAGTAAGCAGGTCGTGAATTAGGGCTTAGATTAATTTGAGTTATCACCAAAATCTAGGCTGGGCGCCAGGACTTTTGCAAGTACCAATTAATTAAAATTTTACTTTAAAAGGTAAAGATAGCGTTAAAACTTGAATTCGGTTGGTAAGGAAGTGGAATAAAAAGATCTTATTTTAATAAAAAGTATAATAAAGACTAGTATATGTGATGTACAAGTATTTACAAGTTAATAAAAAATTAAATGTGGTTGAAGACCAAAAAGTATCCAAAAATGATGGTGAGGAAAGAAAAAAAATGAACAATGAAAAATGAGATGCCTGATCTCTCACAACGTTTCTTCTGACCAAATAAACTTAACTGGGGACGAAGATCTTACTTAACTTCAAAGGGGTTAGTCCAGCGAAGAATCCACCAACGGCTAGGCTCTTAATGGGTTCGGTGTCAATTTGACTAACCACTGTCAGTACTGCAGTTACCCTTGAGAAAAAAAAAATGCCAGTTGTGTAATATTACGTTTTTCTGCTCCACCCTGTATATAATGATCAGTTCGATCCACCAGTTATCCTCTTCTCTTGGTCCAGGTATTTACATAAAAAGGGGAGAGTTTTATGAGATCAGTATTAGAGGCAAAACAAAATTAAAAGCTGTGACTTTTGAAGTGTCCAGCTACGTAGACAAAATATGAGTTAACACAAATTTACCGAGTAAATTGCAAACTAAACAAACTAGGATCGGTATCCTACAATAGGTTAGGAAGTTGAAGACTTCAACTAACTTAAGTATTAATAAAAGTTAAGTTAAATAGAAAAAATACTAGTCCAGCAAATAAACTAGGTGTAGCTACGATAATAAACAAGTGAAATAGGTATTCACTAAATGTTAAGATATTTTTGTAATAAAAGAAGTGAAGCTTCAAGAAAATAGAATTTAGAATGTCTGTTTACAGACAGACAACTAGAAAGATAACGTAAATAAATATTTGCTAAATATAAAACAATATGATAGTTTTCAACTTGAAGGTAACATTAAATTAAATTATTTATTAGTTCCTCCGAGAGAGGTTCTAAGAAATTGCAGATAAAGTTAAGTAAAGCTATATACTTGACTATATGTTTACTTTAGATAATTAAAAGTTAATCAAGTGCCAGATAACTAGGCAGGTATTTTTGCCAGAGAACTAGGCAAGGTTCCACTAGAGTAGCGTTCCTGAAGAAATACTAAGGAAACGTTCAAGTAAGCATTCGATATTTTAAATTTAGAAAAACCTTACGTTTCTGAGATCTGGTTGATAAATATAGGCACTGGTATTAAATAATCCACCACAAAATAAATGCACCAAATTAGATAATTTTCACAAAGGTTATAAACAAATAGGTTTGTCAAACCAGGTGTACCAATCTTCAAATGTTACCAGTCATCACTTTCAGAGTGCTACCAACGTGGCTAAGTGACCTAAAACATCAACAGGCAAAGACAGAAAACAACTAACTACGAGACAAAATGGCGACATACGTTGCCAAGTAAATCTAAAATTTACAATAACCGAAAGTTAGTTTAAATTAACACCTGAAATTATTACAATATCAAAGTAATATTAGATAAATTGCCAGCAAGGCACGATAAATTGATACTAATCAATATTAATAATGGCTGTTCCAAAGAACAAGCAAGGTGAACTGATCACCAAAAAGCAAATTCGCCCAAGGCGTAAATTAAGATAATTACGGTACAATATTATTATGAAAATTACCTCAAAGGTACTTTAAATCAATATAGCAACTTTTTAAATAATGATTAGCATTAAATCACAAGATAATACCAGGAAACATATAAATTTTACCAGACCGCAGAATTATAGATGGTTTCAATCTGAACGCTGCACTAGTAAGAAGGAAGCCTCGTTCTGTCCTCCCACCTAAACTCGGTTATAGTTTTGAAAGAGACAGACATTTGAGAGTAGAGTATGAGCAATAAAGACAGATAGATATTTAGTGCAAAAATCTGCAAAACCGACGTTTCCAGTAGAAATCAGTGGCGCCATCTGGACTAGACTAGCAGAAACTTAATTCCTCACGGAACACAACAAACTGGAATGAAATAGCTTGCAATTTCGTTACACACCACCTCTCCTACGGGAAGAAAAATTTGGTAACTTGAGGAGTTACAAATTTTTCATAAAAACAATCATAACCCGATAGAGAAATGAGAAAAAATTAAAGGAAATTTATAAACTCGAAAAGCACACATTGCAGACAGTCAAGTTATCAAAATAAAACATTGAAGTATCCCAAACTTCAAGGAATATATATTCCAACATACATAGAGGTTTAAAAGACATTGTAATAGGACACCTCAAACCTATTACATTAGTCAAAATATGAGACTTAAAATACGGGGTCATGATGCGCCTCAAGACCATGACACTTGTAGGAAAGATACTAAAACGGGAGTCTTCCAGTAGAGTAGTACGATGATCAATCTTTCCACCCGGCAACTGTAAAGGACCTGAGATGAACCCCAGTGATGGTACGCCACTCTGTCCAGCAGACGTAATGCAGGCCTCAACCTAACAAAACTAGCAACGTACATCTAGCCAAGGCCACCCTTCCTAGACAGCCTGTCATTAAAGACAGCTAGATGAAAACCAGACCATCCCTACTAATCTCCCAGTCCCTAAAACAAAGAGAAAAGAGGTACTTAAGTAACGACTAAGTACTAAAATATCTATGCCGTTGTATTCTGCATGAAAGAACAAAAGCTACCCCAGAGAACACTCCAAACCCTTTGACATGTGGTTGGTTTATTAGATGGAAGGAAACCTAACCAAGATCCAATAATAAGGAAACTCGTAGTTGAAATTCAACTTGTCTTCAAGAAAATCCAAAGAACCTAATAAGAAATTTAGGAGGGGAACCTCATGTTTTGGGCCTCCAAAGACGTTGGTTTACCGCCTTAACAACAGTATAGCCGTTGTCATCGCTAAAACTGGAAAATACCAGGACTAAAATATAAAATGATAAATGTTCTCCACGAGAATCCATGATAAAAGATAAAATAACGGAAACCTATAAACGAGAAAAAAGCACAGACAAGAAAAGATAAGAGAATACAACAAGGTTGATGTCTATTTGTTGAAATTCTTCAAGAGCCAAATCAAACTGAAGCCACAAGGCTGCAATTTAGAATATAAAGTAAAAATCACTCCAAATTTACCCAAAATATATCGAGCATGGTACGATACAGTGAATTTTACAAACGATCACGATAAACGGACCGATAAGATAATATTCTATTAATGAAAAGACAAAAAGGTACACTACTGTACTATTTTGTGCTCTTAGGGAATTTCAAACAAAACACCACTCAGGTGCAACCACCCACATGCCATGAGTGCACACAGATCAAACCTTGTAAGTATGCATGAAAAATAAGAGAAAATATAAGATAAAGAAAAGAGAAAAATATGACGATGTTAATGTCAATGAGTTGAAATCTTCTAAGAGCAAAATCATAACTGAAGCCACTACGGCTACTATAGAATATATTATGTAAAACCACTCAAAATTTTATCCAAAATATATTGGATACGGTACGATACAGTGAGTTCTACATACAACGATAAACGATAAGATACGGTAATATTCTATATATGAAAATGACAAAAGGTACGATAAGATAAGATTTTGCTATCTTAGAAGACTTCAAACACTACATCACACATGCGCAACACATATCATCCAGCAACCTGGTACAAATTTGTGAATAACACGACCTGTGAAGCCCGACAACATATGCTACACACATGCAACGAGTGTGAATGGATCCCACCCTACAACCCTGCATCTAAAGAAAAGAAAAGAGAGAGATGCAGCCAGATAAAAAAATATATATATATATATCGTTAATCGGTAGTTAGTTTCATTCAGAATCCAAAGAATTTGAAAGCTGAGAATTTTGGTCATCAGAGTCTAAATTTGTATGATCGGGCTTAAGGTCTTTTGGTTTCATCTTGGATTTACAAGTTGAAAAAGATATTTAGAAAAAGATAGATAAAGCAAGCGATAATAAGATAAGAAATGTTATAGCTAAGTAGGTATGTAAGCCAAATGTCAGTCTCAAATACTATACGAGGTAATCGGTAAAAATATTTAAGCAAATATGCAAATAGATAAGATATAACACAAGTCAAGATACGGTACAATATGAAAAGAATATTTCAAACAGTTACTGGTATGAAACTTTTGATAAGTATGTACTACACAAGTACCCGGTATAGTTAATTATAGATAAAGAAATATCTCAATTAGATAACAGCAACTGAGAAAAACAAAAATTTCAAAATTCAAAAATTTTCAAGATAATTTTTATCAAGTTAAAATAATAATGTTAATAGTCAGCAAATGATTTGTTTGGTCAAAAAAAAAAAATATTTTATTCACTTCCCCGAATTCAAGAACAGGTACGAAACTAAATTTCAGTGACAACTCAAGAAAAAAAATGCCAAAAAATAGCCAAGCCCCACGTTGGGCGCCAATTCGTGCAACACCCCCGTCCAATTGTTGGCATAACACAATAAGCTGGGGGTTGTACTTATTGACCGGTAGCTCAGTAAGCAGGTCGTGAATTAGGGCTTAGATTAATTTGAGTTATCACCAAAATCTAGGCTGGGCGCCAGGACTTTTGCAAGTACCAATTAATTAAAATTTTACTTTAAAAGGTAAAGATAGCGTTAAAACTTGAATTCGGTTGGTAAGGAAGTGGAATAAAAAGATCTTATTTTAATAAAAAGTATAATAAAGACTAGTATATGTGATGTACAAGTATTTACAAGTTAATAAAAAATTAAATGTGGTTGAAGACCAAAAAGTATCCAAAAATGATGGTGAGGAAAGAAAAAAAAAATGAACAATGAAAAATGAGATGCCTGATCTCTCACAACGTTTCTTCTGACCAAATAAACTTAACTGGGGACGAAGATCTTACTTAACTTCAAAGGGGTTAGTCCAGCGAAGAATCCACCAACGGCTAGGCTCTTAATGGGTTCGGTGTCAATTTGACTAACCACTGTCAGTACTGCAGTTACCTTTGAGAAAAAAAAATGCCAGTTGTGTAATATTACGTTTTTCTGCTCCACCCTGTATATAATGATCAGTTCGATCCACCAGTTATCCTCTTCTCTTGGTCCAGGTATTTACATAAAAAGGGGAGAGTTTTATGAGATCAGTATTAGAGGCAAAACAAAATTAAAAGCTGTGACTTTTGAAGTGTCCAGCTACGTAGACAAAATATGAGTTAACACAAATTTACCGAGTAAATTGCAAACTAAACAAACTAGGATCGGTATCCTACAATAGGTTAGGAAGTTGAAGACTTCAACTAACTTAAGTATTAATAAAAGTTAAGTTAAATAGAAAAAATACTAGTCCAGCAAATAAACTAGGTGTAGCTACGATAATAAACAAGTGAAATAGGTATTCACTAAATGTTAAGATATTTTTGTAATAAAAGAAGTGAAGCTTCAAGAAAATAGAATTTAGAATGTCTGTTTACAGACAGACAACTAGAAAGATAACGTAAATAAATATTTGCTAAATATAAAACAATATGATAGTTTTCAACTTGAAGGTAACATTAAATTAAATTATTTATTAGTTCCTCCGAGAGAGGTTCTAAGAAATTGCAGATAAAGTTAAGTAAAGCTATATACTTGACTATATGTTTACTTTAGATAATTAAAAGTTAATCAAGTGCCAGATAACTAGGCAGGTATTTTTGCCAGAGAACTAGGCAAGGTTCCACTAGAGTAGCGTTCCTGAAGAAATACTAAGGAAACGTTCAAGTAAGCATTCGATATTTTAAATTTAGAAAAACCTTACGTTTCTGAGATCTGGTTGATAAATATAGGCACTGGTATTAAATAATCCACCACAAAATAAATGCACCAAATTAGATAATTTTCACAAAGGTTATAAACAAATAGGTTTGTCAAACCAGGTGTACCAATCTTCAAATGTTACCAGTCATCACTTTCAGAGTGCTACCAACGTGGCTAAGTGACCTAAAACATCAACAGGCAAAGACAGAAAACAACTAACTACGAGACAAAATGGCGACATACGTTGCCAAGTAAATCTAAAATTTACAATAACCGAAAGTTAGTTTAAATTAACACCTGAAATTATTACAATATCAAAGTAATATTAGATAAATTGCCAGCAAGGCACGATAAATTGATACTAATCAATATTAATAATGGCTGTTCCAGAGAACAAGCAAGGTGAACTGATCACCAAAAAGCAAATTCGCCCAAGGCGTAAATTAAGATAATTACGGTACAATATTATTATGAAAATTACCTCAAAGGTACTTTAAATCAATATAGCAACTTTTTAAATAATGATTAGCATTAAATCACAAGATAATACCAGGAAACATATAAATTTTACCAGACCGCAGAATTATAGATGGTTTCAATCTGAACGCTGCACTAGTAAGAAGGAAGCCTCGTTCTGTCCTCCCACCTAAACTCGGTTATAGTTTTGAAAGAGACAGACATTTGAGAGTAGAGTATGAGCAATAAAGACAGATAGATATTTAGTGCAAAAATCTGCAAAACCGACGTTTCCAGTAGAAATCAGTGGCGCCATCTGGACTAGACTAGCAGAAACTTAATTCCTCACGGAACACAACAAACTGGAATGAAATAGCTTGCAATTTCGTTACAATGTTTACTAAAAATTCTTGAATTTCTAAGAAAATTGCAAACATTTCAAAAAAGTTGTAACTTAAACACGCACAATGCTGATATCAGAGAAAAGAAATTTAATTATACATAACTTGATGAAAAAAAATACAGGATGTTCTATTTGACTTTACACTGTAAAGCGTAGCTCACCTTATGGTATTTCTGCGTGCCAAAAAAACAAATTAGTATCTTTTACACGAAGAAAGTTATAAAGATTATTGTGAACCATTACATTTGTCAAAATTTTTTTAAAATGTCAAATATCTCTGAAACGGCTGGGTTTAGGCATAGGACATCCATGTTTTTGACTCAGAATTCATGCTCTTTTTGGAAAACCCTAAAATATATAGGGTGTTCCATTTATAATAGGCAAGTTGGTATCGATTTCCGGTATAACCGGAAGTGCCAGATGCTTCTAATTATTTTACTTGGATTGGCCACACTACTGGCGTTAGTAGCTCCCTAATTTTTAAAAATTTTCTGGTGCGTGCTTTTCCCTCTATCGATCGATGCAATTCCTGGTGAGACACCATGTATACATATGCACCAGCTCGACCACCAGTATTGTGGCAGGAAGCCGGGATAGATGTATGTAATATTATACGTAACTGGCAATTGTTCCGCTCCCTGATAATCATTATACCTATAAATAGTGTCGCAATGTAATGGTAAAAAATTTAACCTACTTATTAAATAATTTTATACCAAACAAATTTGTAATTTATTAAGTTCTATAGGTTTCGCTGAAGTCCCAGCTTTTGAGACTGAGAAAAACAAACGCTGCAATCTGCTAACTGAACGTGTAGTTTTAAGTGTTTTTTTGAAATTTTATAAAGTTATTTAATATCTAAAACAATTCTTATTGTTTTGCTACGATAATTTTGTGTGCTCAAGATAGTATGAGTTTGTATTTTACGGATTTGTCTTTTGGTGTACAGGATATACGTGGAATAATTGCAGATGCTTTTATACCTTGAAAAAGAAAACAAATATTGCTGCATTTTCAAATATTGACGTAATTTCAAATATTACTAATGGGGATATTGTCAATTATTTAGTTTTGAGCATAGTGCCTATACAAAGGACACACAACTTGTGGTTAGGTGAAGGAGGACTTTTGTAAGGAATTTCTCCGCATGAAAAGCTTGTTGCAAAGGTAAGAACATAATATTAATTATCATTTATCGGTCTTAGTATTAGAGATTTCTTCCTGTTACACTGTAATTTATTATAATAAGTTGGTACTATGTTTCCGTTTTTAAGTTGTACAACGCTCACAAAGATCTAAATATTTTGAGTTCCCCATTTTGTATAATAGTTCACAAGAAACAGATATTTTGAAAAATAACAAATTTAATAATTTTGTGGAAAAATGTAAATTATTCACCATTAAACCCTAACAAATATCGTTTTGTTTTCTCTCAGTCTGAGATCGATGACATCACGCATACGCGACTTATCCAAAAGGTTTAACAAGTAATTTTTTGTAATTCCCGGATCTGGTACACCAAATTTCTCCTGCGGTTTAAATTCATTTAATTATTTAACAGTTATCAAATATTATAAAGAAAATGTTTCATTTTGTTTTTAAAGTGGGCAAAATCGTTCTGTCTAAAAGGCATGATATAATTTTCCAGGACGTCTTGTAGCTAGTTTTTGTGGAAATTTACCAGAAGATACAGCTTCGCAAATATCAGGTAGATATTTTTGATCTGTACACAAATATTTTTTTTACCACTGGGAGCTGTTCTTCAATCTTTCGAAATTCAACGACCGGCAACTGCTCACAATCGGACAAACTTTTGCCTATTGGTCCAAAGACACTCATTATAATGTAGTTGACAAAGCAACTACTGGAAATTCCGACTAAACTTCATTTCTGGAAGACAAATAATTCCGCATTTTCGTCTATATTTATGGCCGTCCCATCAAATCCGATAATTAAAAACTTGAAGTGTCAATGTTTTTGTCAGTAATTAGGGCTCAAAGCGTTATTTGTATATCTTGAACTGACCCAGAAGATGGCTTATCATGCCCCAAATAAGTAGAGCCGAGCTCGCTGATAATATAAATGTGTCTACAATTGTTGTTCGGTGTAGCTGACTTCATCTGTTTTGTTCATTGTGAGCCTTTTATTCTTTCTGCCGTTAAAATACAAAGCCCGAAGTAAAGATTCTTCTAAAATATCTTGTTCTATTCTTTGCATATTGTGATGTACACTTTTCTGTTCTCTTCTATGAAGTACTATAGCCACCTCTTCAGGATACTCTTTCTTTAAATCATGCATTAAAGCCGAAGCTAGTGCATCAGCAAGTCTGTCTGCCACTCTATACTCGTCACAAATCCTAAGTTTCTGGTTTGTGCTGGTTTGTCACCCTGTATGATCGATATAGATGGTAATGTTTCTGCGCAGCAGAGAACTTGATTCGTCAACTTCTTGGTCCAATTTGGAATTTGTGACACTTGTATTAGGTTTCGTTACCAATTTTAGACGTTTAACAACTTGCAATTCTTCAACGTTTTGATATCTAAGTTTTGTAGCAGAAACCGTTTTAACTTGGGAAGTCGTTTAATAAGAGGCTATAAGCATAAGTCTACTCGACCTTTGATCACTTATAAACGCTCTTTCTAAAATGGGAATCTTACGAGATTTTTCGCAGCGACAAACAGAAAATTCTTTAAATTTACAGTCTCAAGTTTGCTTGCTTCCTTATCTCAACTCATTTTACATTTAAAAGAAGTGGATTCTTTGTGGTTATAACACTTTAACAGGTTATTCAATTTATCTTGTTTTTTTTTAGTAGCATGGTTATAATTTTTATACGATGAAGTACTGGAATTGATGCCTTCTTCCAAATCTCTTCAAGCCTAATCGCAATTTCTTCATAAATTTTACTGACTTTTAGTTTGTATCATTCGGCATTTCGTTTTGTAAACGAGTCCAATTGTAGTGTCGAGGAAACTGTTCCCGCGTTGGCAAAACTTGATCACTATATTCTTATGGACTGACAAAAATGGAAAAACACACTTTGCTCCGCATATTAGACAGGCATTGTCTTTCAATTACGATCAGTCTAGTTTATGGCGTAATAAGTACTAAACCCCTAAAGGTGAAACAAAAGACTAATAGATACAAACAGCGTACAATCACGCATTAGCATTGTTAGACCATAAGTGGTAGCCAATCACACATAATTAGAGTGGGAATGATGGGCGATGCGGAAGAAAACGCAAAATTATATGTTTAAAATAATAATTACCTATCTAATTTATATTTAATGATTCACTACATAATTTACTGTTCATGAAAAAAATAGAAATATGTTTATTAGACAATATTAAGACAAAATAAAATTTTTAAGAAATTCTTTCAATCCTATTGGGTATGGTGATCATCTTAAGTGCCTGACTCAATTTCATTGCTTGATTTTAACTAGAAAGAAAATTCCAAAACTATACTCATATATTTTGTTCTAAGAAATCTGAATTCTAAAAGAAAAAATAATTGATAATCTCGCCGAGATATCGCACTGTTGCTGAGTTATTGATGCGCGCGTCAGTCCTCTTATGGAATAAATTACTACTACTATGGCTAAATTACACTAAACTAATATACACAGAGTGAGGCCGTAACATTGAATTTCGTTGTTTGCAAAGGACATAATTTTACAAGTGGCTTTTGCGTTAGACTTTGAGAGGTCCGCACAGTGTCGATGCGACAAATTCCTTCTTTATTTGGATGAAGGGTTTTAACTGTTGCTAGCTGCCATTTTAATTGTGGAGATAAATAATTTTTAATAAGTACTAATGTTCCAGGAGCAATGTTTAGAGGTGTAGATTTAAACCTTCTACTCCTTTGTTGCAATGTATGAAGTTATTCAATATGACAGCACTTTTAAAAAATTATGATGTAACAGTTGAATAAGTTGCCAATGAGTTAAGTGGTTCATAGTTATATTTGAAAGGTCTGGGTCGGGAGGCATCGTAAGAGGTTTAAAGTCAAAAAATGCCCAGTAGTGAGGGTCAGAACTTAGTGAACAAAGAGGAACATAGAGCCTCAATCTGAGTTAGGACGATACACATTTCTTCATATGTTAAGATTTGATCACCCATCATACGAAGGAGATGTGATTTGACAAATTTTACCCCAGATTTTCAAAGTTCCCCGAAGTGAGGAAAGAGAGGGGATTGGAAGGCCAGGACTACATTTCTGTTTCTGCCGCTAAAAACATTAAGTTAGCTAACTCCTTTCTATCCCCTATAAAGTACTAAAGTACCACAATCTGAAAATAAATGTAAACCATGAACTCTTCGAGAGATAAATCGCCACAAAGCAATCCGATGTTAAATCAGGGGCAAGCTCAAGGTTTATTGCCTTAATGGCTAAATAAGTAAATAAGTATACGTATGCCTTTTGAGATTTTAAACCTCTAGACTTCATGAGAATAATGACAACCAGTACTAATGAACTGGGTATATTTCTAGGTTATATTCATGCAGAAGGAAGTGGCCATTACTATTTAAACATTAAAAAATTTGAAAAATATCCATAAAAATATCCATCATTACTCCTATGCTAAACATATTAATTCCATAAAGAATATTAATATTAAATTAAGTAACAAGTATCATAGATCTGATTTGTCAAGTTTGCGAAGACAAGTGATTCTTTCACGCAGTGTCATTCAATTTATACACAAGCGCCTGTCATAGAATGACGGGGATCTGTGCGACGCGCAAGCGAGTCGACCGGCTGTCCGTGGCAAACGTTATTTCAGCTTCTCACGGCGCATCATATTTAAATAAATTCCCTGCGTTAATTCATATAAACAAATGTTTATAAAATATTTCAAGGGTGGGAACCGCTTTCTCATAATTTTTAAACTATGTTTCCGAAAATAAGTAATTTAAAACGGCCAAGTATTAATATTTAAAAGTAAAGCAATTAATAATTTATTCGGTAAATTATTAAACAAATAGAAACATATTTCTTTATTAATTTAATTTCTTTTTTTATTAAATGATTTAAACTCTCTTTGAAATCAAAGTAAATTAAAATAAACTACTTTCCTCTTACTTGATTGAGTACTAACACAAATAATAGATTATCATTAGAATAATAAACAAACTAAGATTACCCTGAAAAGAAACCGGTTTGAAACAGTTATATTAGAGAAATAATTGTTATTTCAAATACTGAACTTACAAAAATAAATTTAACTTTGATTCAAAACGATTTTAAAAGAAATATTGACACAACTTATCGTATACCAAAGTGAACGAAAACAACATTTAGGTCTGATTACAATAGAAAATTAGTAACGGAAAATCACTTCGTTACACTCTCAGAAGTAGAACAAAAAACTTGTGGTTAGAATCAAAGATATTATATTAAACTAATATTTAATTTTTCACTACATACTTTTTTTTTATTTGAAACATGAAAATGGGAACTTACTCATTACAGTAACTTATTCAATGCACTCTTTTAATAACAATCTCATTTATTTTCATTTCTTAAAATTAAGACCCGTACACGAATTTTTCACTTTTTAGAAAACTATAAGCAACATAATAAAAATAACATGCTTTTCAGAAAACCGCAATTTTTTAAAAAATTGTCTGCTATAATATATGAATTAAATAGGAATGTAATTTTAATTTAATTCTGATTAAAATTCTGTTTAAGAGTTCTGAAGTAGACTTTACATGATAAGGAACTGAATTCGATTTTTTCCTTCGTCTTATCCGGAGATCTGTTAGCTATAATATAGTGTCTAATTTTCCTTGATTACTTTAAGGTATTAGGTTGTAATAGAAGAAATGCAGTCATCTTATGTCACTGTTTTCATTTCATAGGTATCACAACGACATAACGATATAAGTATTATAACATATTTTTTTCCTTTTATTTCAAAATTAAAATTAAATTGTATGAAGAACAAAGTGGTATATTTCCACTTTATATAATTAAAGTGGCAAGGCAATTTCAGAGTGCGATAAATAAGCTTTTTAAACTTCAATTTTAAATTACTTTACACTCTCCAGAGGATACTTTGTACTTTTTAATTTAATTAAATGTTTTTAAAACAGAAAAATGAAAAACAACTTTCGATACAATTTATCATTATTTATCATTAGCACGTATATTTTAATTATATTTGTGTCGTATGCGTAAATATTTGCAATTAATTTGTAACACGTAATGTAATATAATCTGCTGTCTCTTCAGTATCAAGATGACAATGTCAGTGTCCAAGATGTTAAGTCCAGAGCTGTTCCAAGCTTGAAACGTTTCGACAACATACATTTTTATGGTTTACTATGTGAGTAGATGAAACTACAGATATTAAAGAATGATGTACATGTATATCCAATTTATTATTAAGTATCTTAAATCCAGATGGTCCTACGAAACCTTACTTAATTTTTATTAAAGAAATGAATAAAACTAATCATGTCAATGTTGCAAAATTTATCAATTATGCTTACTAAGTTTTTCTTGCCAGATTCTGTCTCTAATGATATAATCCTGCTTATGGTAAGTGATGTAAGTTATATGACAAAAGCGGTCACTGTTTAAACAGTTTTTTATCCAAATTTAATTCATAGCACCTGCTTAGCTCATGGATTAAATACAGTAGCAGAATCTATTAGAACTCAATGAATTAATTACGAATGGAAAAGAGATTTTTTTAAAGCACCCATAAATGCAACTCTATAAAGAAAAAATGCTTAATGTACCACAGCCCCTCAGCCTATAATTACTCGGTGGGCTACAAAGCTGGAGGCTACAAAATTTTGTTCTAAATATTCTGATAAATTTACAATTATTGTGAACGAATTAGATTCTGCCGATTCATCTGAAATAAATGAGGTTAAAAATAGCTTTTCAAATAAAGTAAAAAATGATCTAATCTTTATTAAATCAAATTATAAAAATATTTCCACTTTAATAACAACCTTGGAAGCAGAAATATACCAATACCAGAATCAATTAACCTATTAGAAAGCCTAAATAATTTATTAAAACTTGTTGGGAAATAAAAATTAAAAAAAATTCTGTAAACCATAAGGAATAATGAAGGACTTACTCAGCTATAATCACCAACTTAGGGTTGATTCTGTGGCTAAAACATATAAGAAGTATATTTTCGGGTTCTAATGAAGAAGTAGAGAGGCAATAGCTTATTTTAAATATCCACCAATCATAGTATGCGATTTGAAGATGTCTTTCTCGGATTGTTTGGAACTAAAATTCGTATTAAAAAATATAGTGCATATTTTTTGAGCACGCTGCATATTCATGATATTTGAACACTTTTTTATTACACATTATATGCTTATAATTCCTTCGTGCATATTTTTCGCTCTTTAGATTAATCAATGTTTAAAGTAAAATTATTAATGGAACAGTGGTGTTGCATTGGTAATTCCTAACGATCTAATATTTCTAATGTCGATTTTTCCAACAGTGTGAATCAAAATGTTATTTTCACCCACTTTCATTTATATAATGATGCTTAGAAGAGAACGCTCTTACAAAGGTTGTTGTTTATAATTAAATAAACATTATTTTTAGTACTTACCTTTAAATATTTTGAGTGTCAGCCATTTTTGTTTTAGAGAATTAGTAGATATAATTAATTAGTCTTTATATAAATAAACCATTCCAAGAGTTTTTTGGAATGATTTATTTAGTATGTACTTTTTAAGCTAATTAATTTGATGTTTTATACTTATCTATATCATATTACAATTTTTGATTTACTTAAGTTATAACCATTTAATCCATAGACATTGAAATATGTGGTTTGATCCAAACTATTGTTTTTGTGAACTTACCTATCATCTCTATACATCTATTTATGTAAAAATTGTCCAGCATAGTAAATAGACCTCAATATTGTGATAATAAAATACCACGGCACTACCTTCATTTGTCAACCTAATTTGCACTCATAAATCGGAATTTAAAATTTACCACCTTTAGGCAGTAAATAGTCATAAATAATTTTAGTATAAATAATAGGTATGTTGCAATTATTTGTGCTTATATTCATTTCCCTCAGAATCGTTAACACGTTAACTTGTTCAAATTGCAATAACTAAATTAGTGATAAAAAAAACAAAGTAAAAAATGTGTTTTTTTTTATATAAAAAATTTACATGAATTGTCAACACCTTTTTTCTTTACTAATATATCTTGTAACTTCTATTATTTAATTTAACTATTAATGAGATTAGGCACACTATATTTAACTAATTAAGTATGAAAAAAATTTACATTTTTAATTTATTAATAAATATTTTTGAATTTGAATCTAAATAATATCATACACTTTGTGGGAAATTGTATATTTCGCCAGTTAAATTATGCCTCCAAAATATAATATTTTGAACCTATTACAAATCGAGTTTATTTTGAATGTCTACTCTTATAGCCATCTATCGGACAGGGGCTATATTAAATTTGTTTTAAAACTGCTGTGTAGGGCTCGGTACAGGGAAATGTATATCGAAACTTCCAACCCCTATTTCTCTTCTTGCTCACTAGAAAAATTAGCAACCCTTTTGATAAACGAAATGTAAGGGGAATGGTATCCTCTCTTTTTTTCGTTAAGTTGTGAAAGTGATTACACCAGTTGTTGTAAGAAAGGATAGAATGTGATGTATAAAAATAATACGGCTAGAAAAATATGTCAAATGTTTCTGTTGTTTTAATATTTTCTAATCTTGGAAACTCTAAAATTAAACTTTATTAAATATTCTACATTATGATGAAAACAGTGATGAATCTCAATCCTGATATATTTTACAAAACATAGATATAATTTATATTATAAATCGTAATATTTAGTTTTAATACATACCTGATATTACTAAAATACTTCTAGAAATTGTGAAAACACTCGCTGTCTGAATCTGGTTTATATCTATTAGCGAGTGTAAAAAAAGTTTATTTGTTTATTGGTTAATATCGGTCACATTACTTTTTTTTTTGAAAATTGTTATTCCTTTAAACTTTTCTATACGAAAAAAAATCTATTCTAATACATATATTGAAATCCGAAATCTAGATTTACCAACTAGATAATTCAAATAAAAAACAAAATAGATTTAACGTTCTTTAATTTTATTTTATATACTGATTTATTAGTTATGGTCTCGTCCTTGTAATATATTTATAGGATTAAGAAAAAATCTTGCACTTTCGAACTTTATATTGTTTTATTAAATTAAACTGTTATCGACGTTTTGATAATCAAATCATCTTCAGACTACAATCAAGAAACGTATTTAAAAATAATTAAGTAACTGTAAATAAATTCTTACCTCAGTTTAAACAAAATAAATTAAAATTAAGATTGTCACCATTTCCAAAAAATAACAAAAACTATATATAAAAGACATTTCTACATATAAATATAAACAAACACTTAAACAATCGACATCCAACCAGACACTGTAAACAAGCACTGAAGATTAAAATATTTATCAGTATGACTAAACATATTTTCCTACTGTGCAGTTCTTTACTTCTTCTCGTGTTCTTCTATATATAAATGGATATATGTCTTAAAATAAAAGAACTGCAAATTGGTTCACATAATGAATTTTTACATCGTCAATTCATAATTTCATTGTAATTACTTTCTCACCCCACAAAGTGAGGAAGGTATGTATTCCTGAAAAAAAATTGAAAATTTTTATTGCATTTCTTGACGAATCTCGAGGAATTATGACGATACACAAAATTTCAGACAGAAAAAAATTTTCTGTCTGTGTCTGTGTGTGTGCGTGTCTGTGTGGTTCGCGATAGCAGCTACAGTTTTTGAGATAAAGCTTTCAAATTTGGTACACACATTCTAGAGGTCAAGGAAGAGATTGAGTTCGTTGATGGACAAAATCGGCCCCCTGGAACGGGATCTACCGGGCCCCAACATTCCTATTTCTAATTTTACAAAGAAATATAATCGTGACGAAAGATTATAAATCAGATCTGTTATACAAACCCATTATAATATTGTGCTCAAATGTTTAAATAAAACTATAAATTAAAATATTGTAAACATTTTGACAACACCATAACATTTTAATTTTTGATCGACACTTCTTAAAATTTGAAATGTCTATAAAGAATATTAGTGACATTCCACCAATGCGACTTGAAAAGTCAAAAATTACTTTTATTACAAACTCCACCATACACCGAGTTTTACTACGGTGAGGAAGTTCTGATCCCCAAATAATTGACAGCGGTTTTTTAAATTAAGTTATAATAGGTATAATTTGTTAAAATTTTTTGTACCTAATTTAGCATTGACCATGTTATTATTGGTAATACAAACCATTTATTGAAAAAAACTTCTTTTGGTAGTTTATTTCGGAGTGTAACATTTTTATTTTTGAGAAAAAAAAACACATGCTCTGTTTCAAAATGGTGCAATGATTATAATCATATTTACAGTTTTTGATTCTATTTTTCAGCAGCTGTTTGAATTGACCGATATTAAGAATGGTTATATTACATTAAGGAGATAAAAAAACTCAAACCAAAGTGTACTATGGGACATGACTTGATACCTGCATTGCATTTCTATTCAAGGATTGTGCATCGGATTCTATTGCTCCTCTGATAATTATATTTAGTTTAATTATAAAAACGTCATGTTTTCTAGAGTTGTGGAAACTGTCTGGAGTATGCCCGGTTTATAAAAAATGCAATAGGAATGATATAATGAATTACAGATCTATTATTTTTGCATATTTGCTAAATTAATAGAAATAATTCAGCATATTTTTATCTATAATCATGTCTGGCTGGATATCATGTGAACACCATGGCTCTATTTAGGGTAGGTTCATAGTGAGGAATCTTTTGTCTTTTCCAATTCATTAGTAATCAACTTGACCAACATAGTCAAGTTGGTGTTATATACACTGATTTTGCTATGGAATTTTATTGAATAAATTGAATACTTTCGGACTATCTAACCCTCATGTACAGCTTTTCTCTTTGTACTTGAAAAACAGATGCCAATTTGTTCAGTACCATAGTTACAGGTTGTAGAAGTTATTACAATTATCAGGGATACCGTAAGGTACAACCCTTCGACCTCTACTTTTTATCACGTTCATCAATGATATTGTGTCAAAGCTATCTGCATATGATTTACACAGATGATCTTAATCTACTGTGTGAAGTAAATTCTTACGTCAACTGTTGCAAGATGCATTTAATAAAATAAATTCGTCGTGTACACATAACAACTTACCATTAAATTCTTCAAAATAAAATGTCATTCACAAGAAAAAAATCCTATTACATTTAATTATAAACTGAGCAGTATACACCCCTGAATAAGCCCGATAATGTAAAAGATCTTGGAGTAATTTTTGATCCTAATCTAACATCCTTAAATCATTCACCACTTCATCTGCAATTAAATATTTAGATATTGTCTTTAGAAACTCAAATGGTTTTCTAATTGTTATATATACATCCTTCGTTAGATCGGAATTAGAATATGCATTGAAAGCCTGGAACACAATTTACGTTACTCATACAGCGACGTTTGAAAGAATACAAAGACGATTTTTGAAATCTGCACTATGCACTGGTATGTGTATTAGATGGCATACCACCTATATTCACCAAGATGCTTTTCTCATAATTCATTATTAATACAGTTTGACCTTATAAAATTGTCAAGACAGATTTATACATCCGATTATATTTTTATATAAAATTTTTAACCTTATTTTAGACTGTCCGAATATTCTAAGCCATATCAATATACGGGTGTCCAGGATTTCAGCGCGGTACAATAATGTTTTTAATCTTCCTATAGTTATTACCAATATTCTCAAAGTATCCCTTTATCATATGATCTCTGATTATTACAACGTGGAGGGCATATATATATATATATATATATATATATATATATATATATATATATATATATATATATATATATATATATATATATATATATATATATATATATATATATATATATATATGTATATATATATATATATATATATATATATATATATATATATATATATATATATATATACAGTGTGTTCCTAAAGTACGGAATAAGTTCATTATTTCTTAAACCAAAAATATTTAGAAAAAATCTTTGGTCACTTCGATTTCAATTGGGTACCTTATCCTTTATTTTTTTGGCTTTGACGTCGTCACTATTTCCGTTATGACGTCATCGTTACTTTTTAAATAGAACACTCTGTACATTTCTCCATTTTTGGATTCTACTTCAACAGGTGATTCCAAATATGTTACACTTAGAGCTTAAAATTGATAAGTTGTAAGATACGAATTAGTAAAAAAAGTAAAATAAAGACTTTTTTTTATTAATTTTTGAGGTAGGCTAGTTTTTGTTTGTTTTTTTGTTTTATAATTTTCATCTTTGACAGTGAACCACTTAATAATACTTTTAATTTACAACATGAGTGTATCTGTAAAGTAGAGAATTGAAATTCTTACGTATGGTGATAGGATGCGAACTCTATATCTAATACTAAATATCCAGAGCGACTCATAACTCAATCGACAGTGAGTAAAATTGAAAAAAATTTAGAGACTTGTACGGTGGAAGATTTATCCAAAACGGGTCGCCCAGGTGTTGATAAGTACACAAAATTTAATATTTTACTGGCTGTTGAAGAAAGTCCACATACCAGCGTTTGCCAGGTTAGTAGCGATTATGGACACAATTTTGTGAAACAATGATGAATCTGTGCAATGGTGATCCTCTTCTGATAAAAAATACTATTTTCTCCGCTGAATGCCAATGCACTTTTAAATTAAATGGTGAAGTGAATCGCCAGAATTATAGATATTGGGCAAGGAAAAACCCTCAATGGATGCGGAGTAGCACACACAGTATCCACAAAAGATTAATGTTTGGGCGGGAATTGTATGAAATAGAATCATTGGACCCTGAGTTATCTCATCCAAACGTTATTAAATTTGTTACCCAGTAGAATTAATCCTGGAAATGTTGACGAAAGCCCATGGTATCAACAGGATTGTCCGCCTCCCCATTATGTAGCAGACGTTCAAAGTTATCTTTACCAAATATTTCTGAACAGGATTGGTAGATGTGGACCCTTCCGAATGGCCACCAACGTCACTGAATAAAAAATACTATTTTCTCCGCTGAATGCCAATGCACTTTTAAATTAAATGGTGAAGTGAATAGCCAGAATTATAGATATTGGGCAAGGAAAACCCTCAATGGATGCGGGAGTAGCACACACAGTATCCACAAAAGATTAATGTGTGGGCGGGAATTGTATGAAATAGAATCATTGGTCCCTGAGTTATCTCATCCAAACGTTATTAAATTTGTTACCCAGTAGAATTAATCCTCGAAATGTTGACGAAAGCCCATGGTATCAACAGGATTGTTCGCCTCCCCATTATGTAGCAGACGTTCAAAGTTATCTTTACCAAATATTTCTGAACAGGATTGGTAGATGTGGACCCTTCGAATGGCCACCAATGTCACTGAATCTCAATCCATTAGATTATTTTCTGTGGGACCATCTAAAAAAGACCCTAAGTGTGATACATATTTGGAAACAGCTATTGAATCAGAATCCAAAAGTGGAGAAATATACAGAGCGTTCCATTAAAAAAAACCGATGATGTCATAACAGAAACAGTGATGACGTTATTACCATAGAAATAAAGGATAATGTGCGCAGTTGAAATTAAAAAAGACGTATCCAAGGATTTTTAAAAAATATTTTTTGGTTTAAAAAATAATGAATATGTACCGAGTGCCACAAAGTAGTATCTCACCACTATAATTTTTTTATTTTTGAATGTATCGAAATGAAACTAGGGTGTCTAAAGCCATTCAGAAAACTGCATTTTTTGACATATGAAGTTATTTTTCATCACTTCCGGTTTCGCCGAAAAAGACCCTAACTTTTAATTTTCAAAGGGAGCACCCCTGTATATTATTACATTCTTGGATTCAGGATGAATTTTTGGAACATGCGTGGTGATTTTTATAAGTTTCTGGTAAGTTGTCATTTTTTTATAAGCAATTATACATTTTGATGTAGACTGCTATGAAATAAAGAAAACGTTCCTTGTAATTTCAGTTTCTACGGAAAAAAATAATTATGCATAGTTACTATTATTAACCATTTTGTAGGTGTTTTAATGCAAGCAATTGAATTTTTTTAAAATAATTCTATTATTTTTTCAAATGGGATGGTTGTGGCTCCTTGTGTCCTTTAAATTGCATTTTTTTTACACGAATCCATTGATATGCTTGGATTTTTATGTACATTTATTTAAAAAAAAACGTAAAAACAAATTGTACTTGCAGTATTTTAAATCTACAATTATTATTACACGGCTATCAAAAAAATGTCGCATTAAGTTACCTTTGCATTTTAAAGAAAAAGAAAATAAGTTTGTTTATTATTATTTAATATTCTAAATCAAAACTGTATAAATAACAAAACTTTATAACAAAATTAAATCAAAATTAAAATATTTACAATTAACAAAAATTACAAGTACTGTTCAAAGTGCAGAGACGTTTATGCAGGATTTGTTAATTAATGCATACTGAGTCAGACTATAAAACAAGTAAACAAATTAATTGAGTACAGGAAAACAAAAGATACGAAAGCTAACCGAATTTATAGTTTCGTTTTAGACGCTAACAGAAATGAGATTAAGGTGTCGAACATATTTCTGTTATTTAATGATAATAAGGAGAGGTTAAATGGGGTCTGTATATTGCATTTGATAATATCCTGGTCCTGGTGAGTTTATTGCTTTTGTTATGTATTGCTGTGGCAATCAAAAATAATAGGATCAAGATGACCAGTAGAGTTGTAGAATGAACAAGTGTCACATTGGAGTATTTTAATCTTGAATAGATTAGCAGGGTAACATTCACTCCATAGATAATTTTCTTTTACTTCCTCACCCCTCAAAGTGAGGAAGTATTCGTGAAAAAAATTTTGAAAATTTTTATAGCATTTCTGGACGAATCTCGACGAATTATGACGATACACAAAATTTCAGACAGAAAATTTTTTTCTGTCTGTGTGTTTGTCTGGTTCGCGATAGCAGCTACATTTTTTGAGGTAAAGCTTTCAAATTTGGTACACACATTCTAGAGGTCAAGGAAGTTTGTTGATGAGCAAAATCGGTCCCACTTTTTTAAACGTCAAAAAATATGACTTTTTTGAAACATCAAAGTGACTTTTTTGAAACGTCAAATTGTGACTTTTTTGAAACGTCAAAGTGACTTTTTTAAAACGTCAAATGTGACTTTTTTTGAAATGTCAAAAAATTTGACTTTTCTGAAACGTCACAAATTACTTTTATTATAAACTCCACCACACGTCGAGCTTTACTACGGTGAGGAGGTTCTAATCCCCAAGTAATTGGCAGCGGTTTTTTTCTTATACCTAATATAAGGCAGTATAGTAATCGTGAATTTTTTTGACATCAAAATTTTGATTGATATATACGTTTTGAACCTTCCTGAATACATTCTGACTATTTTTCGAATGATGTCTGTCGGCGCATGTATGTGTGTGTGTGCGTGCGTGCGTGCGTGCGTGCGTGCGTGCGTGTGTGTGCGTGTCCGTGATAATAAAAAAAATACTAATGGGAGACTGCCCAAATTTGACAGTTAAGATTGTCAACAACATTTTAGGTGACACATTAAATTTGGTGAATGTGGTACCACCAGAAGTGACATGATGAATGAAAGAAGAAAAAAGGTACAATTTTGGGAAAAAAGTTAAAAATTTTTATTGCATTTCTGGACGAATATCGACGATTTATAATAAAAAACATAATTCTATGGAAAAAAATCTGTCGGCATGTCTGTAGTATCGATATAGCAACCTCAGTTTTTGAGATAAAGCTTTCAAATTTGGTACACTTGTTCTAAAGGCCAAAGGCATAAAAAATTCAGTGATGAGCAAAATTGGCCAGCTGAAAGGGTGTCCACTGACCCAAACTTTTTGACTACAAAAAATATATTCAATGATGAAAGATTATAAATCATGTCTACTATATCAAGCGAATAAAATATATTTTTCAAGTATTTAAATAAAGCTGACGTAAACTGAAATTTTGTACGGATTTGACATCATAAAATGGGGTTAGGATAAATCTGTCAGTTTGACATTGAAATATCTAATTTAGTTACAAAAATGACAATGTCAATAAGAAGATATTATTAAAATATATGACATGAATTATTATTGACAGTGTCGAAGAACGCTGATAATTAAATATTAAAAATTTTTATGAAACATATCAAAGTACGTTTTTATAATTCAATTGAGGTAAGTGAAGAATTAAACAGAATGATTTTTTAGATCAGGATGATATATACTGGTATAAGAAAGTTATGTGCTGGCCACATCAGATATTTTTAATTTCAGTTTTAGTAAGTCAGTCTCATACTACACTTGATCAAATTGTCTACTACATTATCTATGAGTCCCATGGGAGCTTTTACCACACCAAATTTTGTCTACCTAATTGGTATATTTCCCAACCGATGTATGATTTTAAGAATTGATATTTGTTAAGGAAACGTTTTACAGGAACATTAAGACTGATAGAGAATCCGATTCAATGGTGTATTTGATAGCCTCGTGAACTGAGCTTTAGTTTTGAAAATAAATATTTCTGGTAAGTGATTAAATTTTTTAAAAATTTAACGTTTGATTTTCTACTATTTAATCAAATTTCTTCTAGTATTATCAAGATGAGGTAGTTGATTTAGTAGATTCTACACTAATTTATGTTTTAAAGTGTTGATTAATTACTTTAACCTAATATTTGTAGATTAGCATGATCAGAAAAGTACATGAATATATATATAAAAATTTAGATAATTTCTTACTATTTATATACCAGTACAGCTTAACTTCACTGATCGAATATCGGAAATTAAACGGATGTCCATACCTCATCCCCTCGATAAAAGTGGTAACTATAATAAATAAAAGAACCAGCAATATTTAAATGTGTTTTAATTATTTACCAACAAAATTCCATTGCTTATTATCAATACTGTACAAACTGAAACTAAAATTATGCTATATATGTTAAGGGAAATAAGTAGTACTTAAGGGTGGTTATAGCTGATCCGAGACCTACAATCAATTTCCAATTTTACAGATTTATTAATCATTTCATTGTTTACAATTGGAGACTATAAGCGTACATTTCATTTCATTTATAAGATTTAATTCATTTTACAATGATATCTTATTCTAAGGACGGACGTATCATTCGCGTAACGTGGTAAACTTCCGACCTGGCCGCTGTTTTCGCCTGAATACTGCAACGCCTCGGTTTTAGGTATGGCGCTTTTTCCTGGTGACAAAGCAATTGCCGTTTTAAATAGAATGCCATGTGATAATTCAAACACCTTATTTTGTTTGTGCACGGTGAGTTTTTGTATGTATACAAGAAAAATAGACCAAAGAAAACCCCGTTTAATTTTGTTTTTGTTTTCTAATTATTTTGGCAGTTGGTTATTTCCAATTTATTGATGAATTGCTAAAAAAATGTAATCAGTGGGTCAAAATAAGAAAGATCGATATTATTGAGGTAATAAATCAGAGAGGAGGCGTATATGAACATATATAGCACATATAAGCTTGGCCATGTTAGTGTGCCACATTTTTCCATATTTCTTGGTTTGGGATTTTGAAAATTTTGTTTATTTAGCACCTAATTTATCCAATTAGCGTGAACTAATGTGCATTAATTTTTTGAGAAATAAATGGAGTTACAAAAAACCATGGTAGCGATATTTATTAAGTTGAAATTAGTATACTTTGTTGTTTGGATATTTGTGCGCACGTCACAATTACAAGCTTTGTGAAGTAAATAAATTGAAGGTCAACTTTACTTTTGAGCAGAGGCGTGTACTGGATAACAATATTTTTAAATATTCCAACATTGAGATTAGTAAATTTCAAGTTATGTGATTCATGTAGCTACTAATATAATAACAAAAACATAATTGCAAAAATATTGTGACGCCACTGAATCAACTGGCAAACAAGCTGGTCAATGAAGCTGTGACATAGGTTCATAATAGTGTCTTTGTTCCACCAATTATTAACTTTTCGGTCAGTTGATTTAGTTTGCCTGACATACGTACCTCTATATTTGCTTATCCTATAAATGCATTGCTGCGGACGCAGGTCGTAACTAATTTGAACAACACGCAAAGATCCAAAGAACAAAATATATTTGTAAATTTCTTTGTCTACAGGATCAGACCAACATAAAACAAATTGAAGACCTAAACCCTAGTCAATTAAAAAAAATGTTAATTGAGAAAGCATAGTACATTGCAATCTTCGACCGCGACGTATATTTATATGAACAAATAGATGCTATGAGAATTTCAAATTAATTTATACACTGAAAATTTACCTGATATTAAAGTTCAAGTAATTTTAAATAAATAAAGCTATGGTAGCATCTCAAATTAACATAATAATGCGACTGTCACTATGTTCTTTAGTTTTATTAAGTTGCATTCTACTTTCTGCCAGAATATAACATGGGTCTCCATATCATTAAAGATGGTTTAAATTAATTGAATAAAACAAATCTTAGCGCAAAATACATTTATTCATAAAAAATCAATATTTACAACTGTTAACTTGGGCGGGGAAAGCAAAGCGATTAACCAGATAAATCAAATCAAACTTACTACCAAATAAAGCAAAAACAAAGTCAAACACAGCAATCGCCAATTCAAATAGTACAAAATATTATACCAACTCAGTTAGTTGTTATTGGGCGTCACCTTCTTTTATGTTTAAAATATACAAGGTTCTTCCTTAACTTAAAACAACAGGCTACCATTGAAAGATGGAAAAATAAGTAGCTACTTAAACAGTCAATGATAATCAAGCATAAATAAAGGTAAAATCTTTACACGACCTTAGTTTAACAGCACAGGGCGGATTTGCAAATCTTATAGAAATGTATGCCAACAATTTACTGTTCACTCTCTGGGCACTTAAGTCAGACACAAGTTAATGGGTAGTGCCTAGGTACGTAGAGATTCGATGTTAAAATTTATGACGTATCTGCTACACAAAATGTTGTATTTTGTTGTTGTGTAACGTGGTGTCACTTTGGCTCCCTTCAGTACAACAGCGGTACTTTGATCTTTTTTATTTCGCTACGGTCTTGAGCGCCAGTTCCTATTTTAAAGTGTAGGAACACCACTTTATTCTATCAGCAGCATGATAGAAGCTAGGATAACTCAGTGAAGAAATGGAATGTCCAGGGGTCGATGTGTATGGTTGTCGGTTTCGTAGAAATGGATTTTTACCTGTCGAAATTGTTTTTCGGTATACAGCCACATTTTTTTCTTATACCTTTGTGTTAAAAATAGTCAGAATGTCAACTTGCTTACTTTATTTTATTTAAGACAGGTTTCACAGTAGAATAATAATAAAAAAAAGTAAAATACACAACAAAAGAAATATGTATTTGAACAATGTAAATAGTAATCTATTATACAAATAGGCAACCAAGAAAACCAAACAAGAGATTATGATAAAACGTGATCAGTTATATCAAGCATAGTTAAGTTAAGGAAACTACTACTACGGTATTAATCTCAGCAGGAACTGTTTTAAAAGTTTACTACAAGCAGCTACGCAAGCAAATATGCGGTGAATCAAAACAAAGTAAGTTATTGTATCTATTACTACTGTTAGCTACATGAAGCACCTAGCGACTGTATAATGGTTAGTGCCTAAAACGGTATTATGGCAATCGGTCGGCGCGGCAATAGCCAGGTATAAGTGGTTACGGTTTACTAGTGTGACACTACGGTAGGATGTCAATTTAGGGAAAGGTGGTTGATGATACGTACTAGTCGCGTATGTGCTATATCGTTAGATTTTCCCCCCTTTGGTCCATTCTTAGGGCCAACTGGATCGCACGTTAACTCGAACCCGGGACACTTCGTCAGATCCCACTCAAAACTCTAGGGAACTCACGTGTACCTTTTACGTTTTTCTGGTGAAGTCTCTCTCCAAATACTAGGGATCGGGGCCTTTACCATATATAACCATCAAAGAATAACAACTGAATATTCCCGAAAGGTATCTACCTATATAGCACGTTTGATATAGTTTTCTTAATTCGGATTGGAATGCAAACTTCCCTTAAGTTGATTAAGTCAGAGATATGTGTGAATTGGTATGACATTAACAGCCACCAGCTAAAATACGTGACGGTTAGAGGTTAACACATGAATTTCTAGCATACTTTATTACAAAATATCTGTCCATATTATATTATTAGTGGATCCGATTAGCAGGCAATCGGATCCAAACGATAAATGAAAAAAACAGTAAAATGGTATAAACGGTAAATGCCAAAAAAAACACAGTAAACAGGTGAAAACGATTCTTACCACTACCTGGTTAACGCGAAAAAATAGCTGAATTTCTCATATTGTAAATTATTTTAAAAATAGAAATGGATTTGTTTTTAACAAATGCCTTCCTTACTAGTACTAACTATCATGCTACTCACTTGCATATTTTCAAATATACCGGGTGAATGCAAAATAACGGTTGTCTGTATTCCAAATAATTATATTACCTTAACTAAATATTCTTTGCTCTTACTTGGCGTACATAAACACAATAATAAAACAACTAATATTACCCTGGAGAAAAAAAGAAAGAAGCCAGATTGAAACAATTATTGTAAGAACTAACTGTTCTTCCGAGTATTTCACATAAACTAAAATAATCCTTGTTTCAAAGCGGTTTTTGAAATACACATTAATACAAATTACAGGATATAGGGTGTACTAAAATGAAAGAGCGACCCAATTTGGTCTTATTATTACAGAAAACAGTCTACGGAGAAATCAGTTTAATCAGCTTTATTTCCTATTTAACATTTCTAATTAAGGCTACTTTTTATTTTATTTATTTCATATATAAATATATATACAAACAATATAACATGAGGGACAAAGTTGACAAAAAGTGGTATGCAGCCAGGATGACAATATCGTCCAGGTATGGTTGAGCCCTCCTGGTTGCCGGTGTTGTAGCAGCTCTTGTCATTTTTCACCTTTTATCATTCTGCATGGAGGCACATTCCTGCACAAAAACAAACAATGTAATATAATTCATAAAACATAAAAAAAAATTTATAATTAAAAAGTCAGATTACAGAGAACATGTGGGTCATTGTATGTACACAGGAAAAATTCCAAAAAAACCTGCTCAAAATAATGATTTTATTATTTTGAAAATAAAAAATTGACTTTACGTCCGTGGTGGGGTTTGGAGTAGGGAAGACGTGTCCATGCATTGTAAGACGTGAATTCCCGGATTTATTCTACAATGGTGTTATAATAATTTGTAAGGTGTAAAAGACAGAATTGATGTGCTGGGACAAACGTGATTGTAAACGTCACGTGAATTCTGTGCAACATAAAACTAAAAAAATGGCGTGCCTTCGACAACACAGTTTATGTTCGATATACTCTTAATGCTGATTGCCTGTGATGTTCCGCTGCACATACTCGATAAACAACCATTTCAGGAGTTCTGGAATAAATACAATCCCAAGGTGACGTTACCAAGTCGCACAACGTTGCGTAACTATGTACCAACTGTAAGCGAAGACATTGTAAATAAAATCAAATGTGTACTAAAAAATACACGGCTGTGTAGAAAGTAATGTATCTACAGAAACCAGTGTGATCGAAGTTTTAAATACACACTTGGGTACTGATTTAAATACAATGAGTTTTGAAAAATGTTTTAGAGTGGGTCGAGAGGTTCGAAATATAAAACCTAGATCAATTTTAATATTTTCCAGCTTCCTTCTAAAGAAACAAGTGTTTCAAAATAAATCTAAATTGAAATCAGTTAGTATTTCTGTGAAAGAAGACTTAACTGCGGCAATTATTTTCACGCGCATGTGGAAAGTTTTCTTATCGGAATGTTTGGTCCAATGATGGAATCATTTTTGCAAAAAATTAAAATAAAATAATAAAACGAATGGACATTAGTGATATAGAAAATACCACTTTACCTAAAAATTAGCAATTCTTTGATTATTTCCTCATATTATATTTATAGTCCAGATCTGTTTGATTAAGTTTTTTCTTTTCTTTTTACTGTATTTGTTATTTTAATGAATTAAGTTTTCAGCTGTACACATAACTTTCAAAACATAATTTTTTACTGACAATAATTTAATTTTCAGGGAGTTCTGGAATAAACACAATCCCAAGGTGACGTTACCAAATAGCACAACATTGCGTAATTATGTACCAACTGTAAGCGAAGACATTGTAAATAAAATCAAATGTGTACTAAAAAATACACGGCTGTGGTTATGTATTGACGAGACGACAGATTGTAAAAAAAAATTCTATTTTAAATGTTATAGTACATGTACTGGACCCTCATTTCCACTGTTACTAGCTAGCAAAAGGCTAACTGAGTATACTGGCTCAACAATTACGCCGGTGGTGCTGGAGACGTTGGAAAAATTTTACCTGTCAAAAAGTCTAATGTTTATGGTTGTGACCGATGGTGCCGCGACAATGCGTTAGGTAGGCCGTTCTTTTTAAGAACACGGTTGTAGGTTGGCACATGTTACGTGTAAAATACATGCTTTACACTTTTGTGGCAGAAAATATTCGACAAGGTTTTCCAGAGGTAAATGCATTAATAGCAAGTCCTAAAAAAGTGTTTCTTAAATCGCCTAAACGTCTTCGCGCATTTCATCACAAGTGTCCCGGTATTCCCGAACTACCACAGCCGATTCTTACACGTTGGGGAACATGGTTGAGGGCAGATTTTTTTATGCTTAATATTTACAATAAATAAAAGCTGTGGTACTACAATTCATTCCAAACGAGGCTGCAGCTATTAAGGAAAGCCAGACAAAATTCGAAGATGTTTCTGTTGAAACAGCTTTAAAAAATATTCATAAGAACTATAAAGGATTACATGACGCTATACAAAACTTACAAAACAGCGGAGTCACTGCAAATAGTGGACGAAGTAAATCGACTGCTACACTCTATAGGTAACGCAAAAAATGAGCCCGTTGGAGAAAAGTTCGCACGTATATTAAAGCAAGACACCGGTTTTATCGGTTTAAGACAAATTTGTGATGGTACTGATGGCGCATCTGCAGATCCATTAAGTGAGTTCAAAGACTATTTTAAGTATGCTTGTATTGTTACATCAACAGATGTCGAATGGTCGTTCTCAAAATACAAGCATATATTTTCACCACATCGAACATTACTCTCGGAGACAACCATAGAGACATACATGATGCTGCAAAGTTTTTACAGGTCTTTTCCAGTCTGTAATAACGAAGCCAGTTAAGAGGGTAAGTTGTGCATACATTGTTATAAATTGTAACAATTTATTGCTTTTATTACTAGTTAATTACTTTTATTACACTTATTATGATGCGTACGCCTATGTCCTGCGGCGCATTTGTGCCAATTCTAGTTGGCCTAATAACACTTACAACATCTCATAGTCCAAGAGCTGGCGTCCAAAATGTGCAAGAGTTTTCTCAAAGCTAATTTTTTGAGATTAGGTTACTTTTTAGTGATGGAAAATAACTGTAGAGTCAGCACTTCCGGTACCGGGACACCTGGCGCTGGGACGCTCGCAAAGGTGTAATATTAATTAACGTCTCTAAACTGTTTTATCAAAGCTCAAAATTTATAGAGAACGAGCAAATATAATATAAAACAAGAATCCAACAGTCAGACAGCAAAATATAGGGACACGTGGCGTCAGCGCTACTTCATACCTGTCAAAAAAATGACGTGTGGGCATCGCCTTGCCGACGCTTTCCACTCACAAAGTCGACAATTCAAACCACCGTCTGAGGTCATCAAAACTCTACACACCAACAACTTTAATCCTGCTGTATCGAAGGCCTGCCTCGTTCTAGCCTGTCTGCCGCTAGGCAGAAATCGTCTCTGAGAGCGCGCGACGAAACGTCTTCGTAAACAACTTTTTTCTCCCACACAGTAGCGGCGCACTATATATCTAGTACAATAAGATTCAGTAAAACTGTTTTATTCGAATTTGTAATTAACTTATAATTTAAATGTTATCCATATAATTTATAAGGAATGTACTCCAAATTATTTATTAAAAAAAAAAAACGGACCGTTACAAGAATTTATACAATAACATCTGTGGAGTGTGTTATTTATTATCATGAAAATTAAAATATATTACAAATACAAATAAAAATTCAAATAAAAAAGCCAACATACCCTAAATGTCTTTAAATGGTAAGTAAGGCATTTGACATTGTAGAACGTGATATTTTAAATTCAATATTATGGATAGTATTATGATTTGTCGCGTTGAGTAGATGTGTTTGAAGTATGCTACGGTATTTAGTGAATATTTTCAAGTTTATACAAAAACAGTAAAAAGTTTCTATTCAAAAATGTCATCAGAGAGAGAAACAAGACCAAAAGCTAAACAAGTAAAAATTCTGAAAAAAGTTTCTGAACGTGTAGCTGCCGGCGTTTCATCTGCTAAGGGCAGTCAGTTTCTATTTTCTCAATTAATTCTTCCCTTCTGCCAACTGGGGTATAATAAACTTTACCTTTTATAAAACTCCGAGCAAAAAATTCGAGAGGAGTGAGATCTGCAGAATGGGGCAGCCATGAAACTGGTCCGCCACGTTCAATCTAACATTCGGATAAGTTGCATTAAGCCATTCTCGAACTATTCGTCCACAATGAGCCGGACAACCGTCAAGCTGAAACCAAGCATTTCGCCTTTAACCAAGATCAAAATTATCTCACATATCTGCATGCGTTGTTTCAAGAAATTCCAGAAAAATTGCTGATGTTAATCTGGGAAGTAGAAAAAACGAGCCAATAATATTGCTTCCCCATAAACCAAGCCATACATTTGCGCTGAACTCATTCTGGAAATTTCTTGGCCTTATTCTATATGGATTTTCGTAGTCCCAAACATGCAAGTTATGAAAATTAACCACTCTTCTTCTGGTGAAGCAGGATTCATTAGTCCACAATATTTTCCTCAAAAAAATTTGGATTATTTCTCACAGAATTCAATATGAAATGACAAAAATTTAAACGGTGTTCACTATCACCTGGATATAAACCTTGAACAGGCTGCAAATGGTATGCACATCGCCAGTCTTTTCGTAAAGTTTTCCATACAAAAGTAACAGGAATGCGAAGAATTCTTGAGGCTCTTCGAATACTTATAGATGGATCACTCAAACATTCGAAGGATCGTTCTGTTTCTATTCCTCACAACATTATTTAAATTTCGGTCTCTCTTCTTGCTAGTCCATTTGCTCTAAAAATCTGACTCTTCGAAAATCGCCTGGTTGCGGATGTTTTGTATTCGGGAATCGCCTACGGTATTCGATTGCAGCCTCAGCAACATTTCCGTCGAATAATCCATATACCTAATGAATATTTGCGTACTGTTCATTGGTAAATCGAAATGGCATTTTAAAAATTAACGCAATACCCAAATAAGTTACAAAATTATTTCGTCTTTCTTCTGGATTTCGTCGATGAACTAATGTAGCAGTAGATAAATATTTGGGTAGATTTTGAAATATACGAGTAATCACATATTTTGTAAGTTTGGGCCATTTTAGTGAAAACGAAGAATTCCCTCCTTGTCTGTGTAAATCTCAGTCCCTTTTATTTCGCATTTTCAAAATGTTTGCAACAAACCACTGAATTTTTTGTAATAACAAAACCTTATCTATGTATAGCTCGAAGCCATAATTTTTGACACTCCATGTTAGAGGGAAATGAAAATGTTGTTTGCAATTCTTCATTTTTTAAAGTACTTCGATAATTGGATTTACACCCCGGAACACAGCATAGTCTTGGCATCTAAAACAATGAAAAAAAAAAATATTAGCAACATAACCCATGAAACATTTTATTTTATTTACTTACCTCCACTATGTAAAGAATCACAAAAGTAAGTTTGGCTTATAATTATACTGCGGAAACAATATTATATGTTGTAATTGGATAAAAATTTAACAGGATTCTGAAATATATACCAACAACAACTACTCGACTACTCTTAAATAAGGGTCATCCGCCCTCTATCGTAACAATCTGTAGAAATCGTAGACCCACTTGCAACGTTGACAGAATTAGTGCTTCATGGCTTGTACAATGTAGTAGGCTGTGACCTTACCCTACACTAGCGCCTCTCGTGGTGAATTTAAGCGCGGTAGCTCTCATTCTTTTGTAAGAAAGTTACAAGTCACAAATAGTCCACCCTGGCAGAATATCAGCCCTTGTCTGTAAAGCACAGAGGAGTGTTTTGAGGATGAAGGATTCAGGTTATGTCTTTCATTCAGATATTAGTAGGCATTAAATATGCGAATTACATGTCTTCAGAAAGTAGGCCTGCATGTCTGCAAATAACGATAATACTCGTGTAATACAAATATTTGTACAGTGTGGCATAAAACTTTCTTGCAGATGTTACCGATCTAACTTTCTTAATATTCTATAAATCATATTTTTTTACATTTTAAAACAATCTTTTATTATAAACTGGTGGTAAAAATAAATATTTTCAAGCTCTTTTATTTATATAAATAGAACATTAGCAATCCAAATATGGTTAGTGATACAGGCACTATGTACAGTACCCAATGTGAATTTTGAAACAGTTTTTGTTGGAAAAAGAGGCATCCCCAAATGTTAATTACAATTTCATAGGATATTTACTGAAAATATACAAACATTCTATAATTCATATTTTTAGATGATATTTTACAAGTTGTTGACTGTTAAAGTAGAAATTATTTCTTCAATAAAAACCAGAAAAACTATATTTCCTATTTTTATTTTTAGAGGACTTCCAGCCAGGTACATGAACAATTTATCCTACGTTTCGTCCGAGTTTTCGGACTTTTTCAAGGTTAAAAGCTAAAAATAATGGTTTTACATAAGTCGTAAATCAGATTAGTGACAGAATACATATCTAAAAGCCAGTAAAAAAATACAAAATTTTCATTATAGCGTTATAAAGAGCCTCGTGGACAGGGCCATTTAACTATCAGATGAACTGTTTCACAAAGAAAACATAATCAAAATCAAAAATATTCTTTTAAATAACTTACCCGCCACGTTTTATGAATAACTATATTCAAAAGAGAATACATATAATAAATAACAAAAGCAATAAAAATCAAGTTGACATAGATTTACAACCTAACTTCTTTGGACCCATATTTAACAACACAAATCAGGACAAAAATCAAAACAATCCAAATAAAGACAAAATATACATATCAGCACCATAAATACCACAAGTATCAGAAAAAGTTCAGAAAGAATTAGGTAAATATAACATACAATTAACATACAGAAATGATAATAGCATAAAACACAAATTATATTTAAAACTAAAAGATCCAATAGAGAAATTAAACCCATGTTATTTATAAAATTGATTGCTCAGATTGCGATAGGTGTTACATTGGATAAACCCAACAATATTTAAATAAACGTATAAATCAACATAAATTATCAATTTGAAATTCCATAGCAACTCCTAACTCATGTAGCACAGCATTAACTGAACACGCCATAAATAATTCACACAATTTTAACTTTCCGGATACAACCATACTATATAAAGAAAGAAATACCAATAAACGCATGTTTTTGGAAATGGCCGAAATACAAAACAACAAAAAAAAACAGTAAATTATCAAACAGATATAGAAAATCTAAGTAGCATATATCGCAATCTTATTCAATAGTAACAATTTTTATACATCCTGTATATGTGCTAACTGCAAAACTTCTTCTCAACGGCTATCCAATATCATGAGAATGTTTACAATAACTCTGTCATTCGGAACATCAATATAAGTATGCTATCAGCTGTTATAATTACCTACTCTTAAAAAGAAACACATCAACGACGACACTAAATACTGATCATTCTCTGCCTAACTCGTCGAACTACACGTACATCACATACCTACCAAATAAAAAATGATGAAAAACAAAATAAAACCAGCCCATACAATGAAATTAAAATAGGAAATTTATATTAGGTAAGAAAACACTTTTTCAGATATGTATTCTGTCACTAATCTAATTTACAACTTATGTAAAACCCTTATATATAGCCCTTAACCTTGAAAAAGTTCAAAAACTCGGACGAAACGTAGGATAAATTGTTCATGTACCTGGCTGGAAGTCCTCTAAAAATAAAAATAGGAAATAAAGGTTTTTCTGTTTTTTTTATTGAAGAAATGAGTTATATTTTTATAAAAATTTCTCAAATACATTCCGCCTGTCAACCAGTAGTTCAGACAATATTCGAAATGTTATTGATGCAAAAAGTTTGGTAGCATTCACAATTGCGAATTAGAAAATGTAGGTAGTGAGAAAGAAGAAATGGCGTTGCTGCAACACTATATCTAGTTAGTAACATTTAAATGTTCTGATTTTGTTGTTTAAGGTTATAAGCTCTTAGTTTTAGAATACATTTTTGTTTTGCTCTGAATATTTGCTATATTAATTGTTTATCTAACTCATCTGAAATTATACTTATTGTCCTCATAAACACTACAATTATGATGAAATATACAGAACAACGACTTCACGATACTAAAGAATTTGTATAGTTGTTTTTCTTAAAACAATATGAATATGGCTTATATTCTTGCTGCTACGACCTCTTCAATTATTATATTTTTATATCAAGATAACTGTGTATAGCGATTTATTATGGTTTTTACTCTTTTAAGCACATTTTTTAGATTTCTACAGATATTCAATGTCTGATTAATGTATCTAATTAGAGCGGGTTATATTTAGTTGATAATATTTAATAGTTCAAAGAGTAATATTTACATTTTTCTTATACGTTCCAACAAAAATGACGAATGCGACAGTTTTAAAGTACAATTTTTAATTCGAAATGCCCATGTACGAGTATACGATGACGAGGTAAAGTGTATATAAATTTTTCACAGAAATTAATTATTTGTTTAATTCCAGTCTCACTGATATGAGGCATATGTGTCAGTGCTGTCTTCGTCTAGTTGGCATTTTTAGAATGAATAATATAGATGCATAAATAATTTGGAAATATTTTTCAAGTAGAATTTACTCATACACTTAATACTGGTGCATCAAAGGATGGTCAGTCAAATTCACTAGAAATTCATTTTAGTCTAAACATTGTATAAAAAAAGGAGACTTGAAAAAATACATGTTATTATTGCACAGAAGTATTTAGAATACCAAGAATAAATAAAAAATTTAGAAGCACAAAAAAGAAAGAAAGATACATATTCATTTTTATTACAACATATTGTAACAATTTCATTATTAATTGTATTTTAACTCAAAATCGTTTACTTTTAGTATCAACTTCTAAATTTCTTCACCGTAAATAATTAATTTTCTTTTATAAATATTTAGAGACTTTTATAATTTTGTGATATAAGCTACAGTGATGATGGGATCTTCTATTAAACATAGAGAGTTGAGAGCATTATTTTTGATTTTAATATGAAAATAGTTTTATCCTGTTTAAGTAAGTGTCGGCAGAATATCAAAATTAGGTCTGTCTTATCTTTTGGAGGTCTATATTTTGAGAACTGTCAGTGCAAACTATATCAAATCCTACATAATTTTTCTCTCGAAATTGTATACACAATCCAATCTCTTAAAATTATATAGGGGCTGTCATTTGAAAATCATAAGTTTGCTTTTCTGGAAAATCTTGTATTATCTAAAACATTTTTAAAATATTTCTTTTACAGTCCTCTACAAGTATTTAATTTTTTTCTATCACCTCAAATAAATGATTTATCCTCCACCCACACACAATTGGCCCATCTTGTAATAACACATTAAAATTATAAATCACCTCAATATATAGGGTGTTTAAAAATTTATTGGAGAATAATCATAAGAGTGCCATCAAATATTAGGACATTATTTTATACACTGGTCCATTAACTTTTTATACATTTACTAATATTTACCAAAAAATTATACACAGCATGATGTTATTGGCACTTAGAGCAACATTATAAAAATTGAGTCTGATCTTGGAATTTTTCCAAATTACATTATGCTTTTGATTTGATTAAAAGAGTATAACATTTGTATCAAATTCTATACAAATATTTAAAACCGTTCCAGAAATATGGCGGACTACAGTTTTAGTTAAAAATCATAAGACCAGTTAACATTCAAGGGAATGTATGTACAGTCCTAAATCCATGATTTCAGAAATTATATACTTTGTTGTTTAGATCTTTTCGCGCATACATCACAGTTACAAGCTGTATAAAGTAAATAAACTAAAGGTCAGTTTTAATTTTAAGCAGTAGCGTGTACTGGACAACAATATTTTTTATATGTTCCAACACTGAGATAGGGCATACCCTAAATTTCACCGACCGCCACTGAGTGCTTGTCAATGCTCAAAGATACTAATGTAATGTAAAAAAATATAATTGCAAAAATATTACGACGCCGCTGATTCAAGTGACAAACAGGCCGGTCAATGAAGCTCAGACATAGCCTCATAATCGTGTATTTGGACCAACAATTATTAATTTATAGCTCAGATGTATTAGTCTGCCTAGACATACGTATCTCTATATTTACTTATCCTGTAAATGCATTGCTCCGGACGCATGTCGTAACTAATTTGACACACGCAAAGATCCAAACAACAAAGTATAATCAATAATTTTTCATTGTTTAATAAAACATTTAATTTACCACTACATTTTGCCATATTTATGTGGATCAAACAATAGTATTACAACTGACTGAATTTATTTAAGCGTCATTACTTGAAAATATAAAGACCGATTTAATCACTGTTTACATGCTCAGAAGCAAGCTTAAGATTTTCCATCGAAAAAGAGTAATGTTTTGGTTATCGTTAGATAATAATGCGATTAGCGAAAATTCAAACAGTTCCTCAAATTAAACGGTCATAAATGTAACAGCAGTGGGCCTGGAATTGATCCTTGAGTACTCCAAAATTCTTTAGGTTACCTCAATTTTTTTAGTTGATTCTTATATCGTTGTATTCTATGGTTACTTACAAATTAATTTAGTAAAGTTCGTTATTATACAATCATTTTCAAGGATGCATGTATGTGTATATTTGTCATTTTTGTACAAGATCGTAATCAGTATGCTAAAATGGTCTGTTCCATCAGTTTCTGTTTACTATTAGACCAGAATATCATTTTTGAAAATAGATTTACTTTGGTAGGTATTGAAAATATGTGTACATGGATGGCTACTCCAAAGATAAATTTGGCTGAAGTTACTAACCACCTCAGACATATGTGCAGCGTCCGTATACACTGTGTCCAAGATAAGAATGCACAGCATGGGAATCTTGTAAATGGTAGGAGATACGAATTCAGTTAAATGGGGAAAAAGTTGCGTAAATAGGATACTATCACAATGGTCTTAACCAATGTCAAAAATTATTTTTCGTTTTTGATTTATTTCGAAAGAAGTAAATTTTTGAATTTCGCTTTTAATTTTTTTCACGTTATTATCAAAAATATGAAAAAACAAACCAAATATCCTCATTGTACTTTCTAATGAACTTTAACGTGACAATGATATTTTCGCCCTCCGACGTTTCGTGATCGTGGAACCATCATCAACTTCTTTTTTTAAATGGGACCTGGATTTCTTTTTACGGATTTTGATTGCATTCTTCATTCTAAATTCACCTATGTATTATACATAGAGCTTACAATATGTTTTTCTCTAGTTATAGTCGTTACTAGGATTTATGTAGTACGGCCTTTACTTTGAAAGTTGCAAATAAAGTGTATTAATTATTTCATCCTTCAGCAACGGAAAATAAGGCAAGATATAAATTTTAAATCGTTTATATTTAAATACTGATTAGGAGCAAGCAAATCGGCAAATCCGATCACGTTTTCATCAATCTACATTTCACATAAATGTAAACACTTTAAATTCAAAAGTAATACCACGACTTTGATTAAAGATTATTTCATTTAAAGTGATAAAAGTCAAGCAAAAAAATATGCTCAATGTGCTACACGTTGAGTTATCTTTTTTTAGTGATAAGTAGGCTGGTAACAACAATGATTGTTTGAGTTTAACGATCTGTCATATTCATAAATAGTCGTTGTTTCATCTTGTTGTCTTTATACATATTTATACTAATGGATTCGTTTTCTAATGAAGAAAAATTTGATATGGTAACATGTTACATTTCGTGCCACCGAAATTGTGTTGATGCTGAGAATTTGTATCTCGATAGGTACCCAGAAAGAAGGCAGCCTGATAAAACAATTTTTAGAAGGTTAGTGTCAAATCTTAAAGAACACGGTTCTTTCCGAAAACCCATTCGGTCTCGACAAAAACCATGTAACGAAGAGAAAGTAAACAGTGTATTGTTGACAGTTACTGAAAATTCACGTGTATCAACTAGAGAAATTGAACGAGCTACTGGGATATCAAAATCTACGTCCAGTTTTAGTTTACGAAAACATCGGTTTCATCCTTATAAATTTAGAATTTGTCAAGGGCTTAGCAGGCCAGGCGACGAAGAAAGACGCAGGACATTCTGTGAGTGGTATACTAGAAAATGCCAGGATGATGAAAATTTTCCTCATAAAGTAATTTGGTCAGACGAAAGTATGGTCACTAATAATGGTATTTTTAATCGAAAAAAATACACATTATTGGTCCCGAGAAAATCAACACTTGTTCAAACCAGCCAGACACCAACACCGCTTTGGTTTTAATATGTGGGTTGCCATTTTAGGTACAAGAATTATAGGCCCTTTTATTTACCATGACTCATTGACTGCCCAACGTTATCAGAACTTACTTGACACTTATCTTGAAGACGCCCTAGACAACTTACCTCTCGCTGATTCCCAGAATTGTTGGTTCCAACAAGATGGTGCTCCAGCACATAATTCTAGGGCTGTTCGAGAATATTTATCCAATCGGTTCCCAGAAAAATAAGATTGGCACTCATTCAACAGTATCCTAGCCAGCACGATGCCGGATATGACACCGTTGGATTTTTTTCTGTGGGGATATATCAAAAAACTTCGTATACAGGCATAATTTTGAAAATGAACAAGAATTAGAGGCATCTGTTACCGACGCATTTAACAGCATCACTCCAGAAATGCTAACTAGAGTTTTAGGCTCTACTATACGAAGATGCTATCTTTGTTTAGAAAATAACGGTTCCCATTTTGAACATTTATTAGAGGTTTGACATTTATGGTTTTAATAAAATCGATTGTTCATATCTGTGCAGTTACTGAGGTTAATACATATGTAATTAATTTATTATTATTCAGTATTAAACCATTTGTTTTGCTAACTGATTATTATTTAAGGTACTAGATGGACGAGTACCTGATAAATGGTATTTGTATCTAGTCCTCGAATTAAATTTATTATTTATTCATTTCATAAATCCTAGTAACGACTATAACTAGAGAAAAACATGTTGTAAGCTCTATGTGTAATACATAGATGAATTTAGTATGAAGAATGAATTCAAAATCCGTAAAAAAATCCAGTCCGTATTTAAAAAAGAAGTTGATGATAGTTCCACAATCACGAAACGTCGGAGGGCGAAAATATCATTGCCACGTTAAAGTTTTTTAGATAGGACAATGAGGATGTTTTGTTTGTTTTTTCATACTTTTGATAATAACGTGGAAAAAAAATTAAAAGCAAATTTCAAAAATTTACTCTTTTCCAAATAATTCAAAAACGAAAAATAATTTTTTACATTGGTTAAGACCATTGTGATAGTATCCTAATTGCGCAACTTTTTTCCCATTTAACCGAATTCGTAGCTCCTACCATTTCCAAGATGCCCGCCCATGCTGTGTATTCTTATCTTGGACACAGTGTATATGTTATATTTTTGCTACACTACCAAGCGACGGCAAAATTTTTTAATTTTCTTATTTAATACTTTTTATGCAGTTTTTCATCACCCCCTTCCATTTTCCGGCCCGGAAAGTTTATTATTTTTTTCTCTTAAATTTATGGCTCATCTAAAAAAGTTTTCTTTATGCTGTTTATGTCTTCATCGAAAATTGTCCAAATGGGATGTATTAAACTTTATTAGATCAGATATGTGTATTTATAAGAACAGCTTTTCTTGGATACAGGTATGACCTAAGCTTCTTCCAATGGTTGGAAGGGACATATTATACAAGGTATCCCGTTTCTAAGGCAGGTAATAAAACATAATGAATTAATGGTAATTGCTAATATAAACTATTTATTTTCTACAATTAATGGTGTCCTATGATTCTTCGCACTTTCATCGGGTATTATACAGAGCTTTAATTAACAAATGTTTTAAATAATTTATAGGACAGTGGCTTAATTCCAAAATAAGGTGCGAGGAAATAAACTGTGTCAGAAAGGGCTCTTTTTTGAGATGAAGGGTATTAAAATTTCGAAAAATCGTTACCTATTTATCCTTTTTCTAGAAGAAAAACTTTCCAAGTTTGATGTTTGATTGCTGTAAAAGTTTAGGGAATATAGGGATAAAATATATAAATAGCCGATTTTCATACTTACAATAATTTGTATTAGTTAATTAATGTAAATTTTCATTTTAATTTTATTGAAAAATAGATATAGAAAAAGAAATAAAGAATCAAAGCAGTTGTTCAAATTGAAAACCATTTTGTTCAATGATTACGTTTGTCAATAGAATGTCGTGTTTTAAGTAAACGAAATTTCTGAATTTTTCCACGTGTATTTTCCAGTTTTTAGAAAAGACATTTTATCGTATATATTTGGCGTGAAATCTCCCTTTCAAGAAGCCCCATAAAAATCTGGTAGGGTTATATCGGGGGGATTGCGATGGTCAGGCGGCCCACCACGTCAGATCCATTTTCATCAGGAATTAATATTCTACCAATTTCTAACAATTCGTCTATATTGAGCTGAACAATCATTATTTAGACCAATACAGATTATCTTGTATTAACACTCACGTCATCTCACATGTTTACATGTTCCAGTTTTTGGAAATAAGCTATTAAGAATAACATAAAGTCCAAGAATTCTGTTAACAAAAATATCAAGCCAAAGATAAATTTTTAATTTAGGAGCGAACTTAGCACCGACTCTACATCATGTCGAACTCGATGTGAAAAGTGAAATAACGGATGCTGAAGCTGGTAGGACAGATAAAATCAGTTCAGTGAAATAGAGCAGTCTTGCCTATTTTCTAGCGGCTTGCATATTAGCTTAAAATGCAGAAACTAGGTAACATGATAACAATAATAAATAGCTATAGTTTTTATGATTTATACTGTCATTCTTATCTGAATGTGTTAGTATAAAAGTTTCGAGTAGATAGTGAATCAAATACAACACTTCCAATATACTTTATCGTAGAAACCATTAAAACAACTACTTAAGAGTCCTATATACCCTATTAAATCATAATTCTCGAATATCTCGTTTAAAACTTATCCGATTTGAGTGCGATTTTTACAAGATTTTTCAAAAAATATGTATAAAATGTCGGAACGTAATTTTTTTTTTTAGAGTTGTCAAAAAAATTTTCGCATGCATTTTAAATATTTTGTATCCAAATTTTTTAACATTCCGACATTGTCACTGTTTGTAACGTTTATATTCATGTGACCCAACTCTTGGATTAGTTGAAAATAAATTTATTAGAAAACTAAAAACTACATATCTATTTTCCGATAATAGCTGCCATCTCGCATGATATTTCGGAAACACGGATGCACTTGCATACACTGGACTCGTTTGCGGGAGGCGGAATCGGGCACTTAGGAACCACGTTGCGATTTGTGTAAACAACAGTGGCGTGTGTATTCTAGAGATATCTCAAATTTACTTATTTGTTATAAAGTGGGTACACTTGATTTCAATAAAAACTGGTACACTTTCTTTTAGCTATGTAAATCATTCGTTCTTTGATTGATATTAATAATCTTACAAATGTCACTTTGACGTTAATCAGTGGCGTCATTATTAAAAATGGTTCGACATCTAACAGATATTCAAAAATTTCGAATTGTTTCTAAAATTGAAGATAGTTGGTCCATAAGAAGACTTGCTGCTAAATACAATGTGAGTAAAACCACGATAATGAGTGTTAAAAGACAATGGGAAACCAACCAAACGGTATCCCGTAAAGTTGGTTCCGGTAGGCCCAGAAAGAGCAATAATCAAGATGAAAATCTTATAAATTACCTAATAGCAAACCCTTTTCAGACTGCAGTAAATGCAATTTCAGAGACAAATTTCCCTGCTTCGGTATCTACTGCTTGCAGAAGATTAAAACTACAAAGCGACTTGAAGAGTTGTTCAGCGGCTAAAAATATAAACTTTCAGAAGAAAAGAAGCAGGGTAGGATTATTTTTGCACTCAACTATATAATCAATGATGAAAACTTCTGGGGACAAGTTGTCTTTTCTGATGAAAAGGTTTTTAAATCCTGTAACGATGGACATGTTCGCGTATATAGGCCTCCTTCCACTAGATACGACGAAAAATATACTTTCGATCCACAAATATTAGGAAGGTTTTCAGTCAATGTCTGGGCTTGGATGAGCCTAAATAGGTTAGGTGTGTTGGAACAGTGGTGGTCATCTCAATTCCATTAAATATATTGAAATAATAGACAATATTATGTTGCCGTCAGTAATAGAGGTGTTTCCGGAAAATAATTTTATTTTCCAACAAGACAACTGCTCCATACATACGGCCCATCATGTCAGGCAATGGTTTCTTAATAAAAACATAGAGTTGTTACCGTGGCCATCTAAAAGTCCGGATTTAAATCCAATTGAAAATGTATGGGGACTAATGGTGAAACATATAAGAAAATTAAATAACCATCCAAATAATGCCCAAGAATTGGAAGGGATAATTGAAGACGCTTGGGAGAACTTGTCGCAAGAAATTGACCTTGCAAGAAATCTGATTTTGTCCATGCCTGCAAGACTTCAGGCAGTTTTAGACGCTAATGGAGCAATGACAAAATATTAGTTAGTTCTGTATTACGTAATTGAAGTTCATTTATTTTATTTTTTTTATTGTATTTTTATGTTCAGTTTGCATTGTTTACATTTTTTTTTAATCTCAAGTGGTATTTTTGTGTTCTCATTTTAAAAATAGAATTATCATTATTCAGTTAGTATTTTAATTACAACCATTAGTAGAATTATTTGTAACAAATATTATTTTTTTAAACAATAATATGGCAGGCTTGAAAATGTTTTGAAAAAGTTATTTTCTAATTATTTTTTAAAATTCCATTTGAATAAAATAAAAGAGAAAGGTTTAACAAGTTTAAAAACACAAAGAAAACCGATCTCCTCCAAAAAACCCAGGTCCGGGGTAAATCACTTCTTCTCCACCCCGCTCTCGACATGCCTGGCCAGCTCTATTTACAGACATATGCACACAACTAAACTTTTAAGATTTTAGATTACAAGAGTTGTACTAGTTTTTTTTTTGAAATCAAGTGTACACCTAAGTAGACGTGTTATTGAAAGTGATTATTAGTGCAGTGAAAGAACAATGGGAAAAATAAAAACATATCATAAGCGTAAATACCCTAGCAGAAAACCGAAAAATCGAAGATTAGCCCAAAAGAGAAAATATAAAAAGTAAGTACTAGTGAAAATTGAATTTTTTTCGTAAATTAATAAAAGTAATAATTTTCTTTTATTTCCGGTAATTTCTGTAGAGAGACTCATGTAAATGAAAGTTTTCCCATTTTGCCGTCTCTAAATATTGATATGGAGAATGAAAGGCTCAATGAAAGGTGAATATGGTAATTTTTATTTTTGATTTATTTTAAGCGCAGTAACCTCATGTCCAGGGTGATCATTTTAAGTGCACCTTACTCGATTTTTCTGCTGAATTTTTAACCCAGGAAAAAAACTTAAAAATTATACGTATGTGCTTTTTTCTAAGGAATCCGAAAATTAAAAACAATTGAATGTCAAATAAAAAGAAAACGCCGAAAAACTGAAAAATAAAAAAAGTACACCCCGCATTAATATGCGGAAATGGACATATGACATTCCGAATACTGATTAAATATGCGCGTCACATACATATCTTTTACTTCTGGTTTGACCGGAAATTGCCTTAATTTTTTTTATTCTAAATGATATATCCTGTATATTCAGCTCATTTTAAAAATTTCTTTCTGAATTCAGCAATAATTTGATAAAAATATTGGAGTTTAAATTTAAAATAACACAAATATATTTTTCATATTATTTCATCGCCTTTTCCATTCTGAGTTGAATGATATGACACACATTGATACTTCCATTTTATAGGAAAATTTTTTAAATAATACTATGCATTAATAAGAAATGGTAAAATGGAAATTTTTTTTGTAGATTAACAATTTAATTGTTTTGTTGTTTAGTTCTTTAGCTATTTTTAAACAAAGTAAATAAAATAATTTCGGGTTTTTTTATTGTTTTTACATATTAATTGAAGGACAAGGACGCATGAAGGGTAAGGTTAGCTACTGCTTAGCTTATAAGCTTGACGCAATACAACTTTTTCGTCGGTTTATGTCGTACGAAACCACTAGTACTCCGCCTCTGATAATTCAACATCTCCCGATCTGAAATGTTCCACTATGCCGTTCTGTAACTAGAACATCGGCCACCTTCGACATTCGCCGCGATAATTTCGGTTTGGCTGTATATATGCACCGTGGCCTGCGCGGGGTGTGGTAAAATCGAGACTATATTTCACTTGCATCTGATATAGACTCTTAAGTTAGAAGCAAGGATTGCATATAAATGCAATAATTATTTCATTATTTTTTCTAGAAATAATGTAATAACCTCCTTAATATCACTTTTCAGAATTTACATTGGATTATTTTATATTTTTTAAAGTTATCATATTAAAACAAATGTTTATGTGGATAAAATCTAGATTGCCATATAGAAATATGTTAAAATGTTACTAATACTTATTAATTTAGGTCGTCAATTATAATGCAATACGTTTGATACAATTAATAGTAATTAAATTATTTTGCTAGTAATAACTTTATTAAATTATTCATATTAACACATTATTTCGACTGAAAACAATTTTGCATCCTATGTCAAAATTGAAGTATTAATTAATAGAGACTGTCGATGAACGGTATCTATAGAAATTTAAATTAAAGGCTTAATTCCTACGGCAAAGTTGACCATACTGATTCATTTACGGAGTGGATAAAGTTATGCATAATGATCATACTTTGTTAATATTGGCTTAATTAAAAAATGTTTAAAACAAAAGTTGATTGTAAACAGAGTTGGCAAATTTAACGTTTTTTAAATAAAATAAGATGTATTTTTATTGTTTAAAATATTTTTTTTTGTTTAAAACAGTATTTTTTAAATGTTTTCAAATGGTGTATATAAAACATGTTTTAAACATTATAAACTGTAGTTTCAACTAGAATTGATTATTGCTTGCTACTGTTTCTACTACTACTACCTGATGTTAGATGGCGCTGATTAACAAATCCAGGATGTTTACAGTGTTCACACTGTTCACACCCGAGGTCCGTAAACGGACCTCGGTTCACACCAGTACACTCTCTAAATAAAATGTCATACATTAGTGTCAGACGCTCAAACGCTTCACACTGCTCCACGAAGTGGTAAGACTTTTCTTCATTACTTCCACATCTTGGGCATTTAGTGTCTTTCAGTGACAGATATCTTCAGTGGCATGTCAGAACTCCTATTAAAAGATTCAGTCTCTCATCCAGGCCAATCTCGACTTGTTTGGCCGAGAGCTCTCGTTCAGGAGTTGTTTTAATAGGTTGCCACTTACAAGTCGAGACTTGTAAGCATTTTTAAATGCTGTATATACAGAATGCTTCAGTTTCTGAGACAGAAAAGTATGTAAAAATATTAGGAGTTTCTTCTATGAACATAATTCGAAAAATGCACTATAACTTGCGGTTTAATTAAAAAAAAGTTTATAATTTAATATCTAAACGAAGACAAAAGCTATCGTTTTCAAATTTGGCACACCGGTTTTCTATGTAAAACTACATATACATTTCAAGTTAAAAATGGTAATAGAGAGCCACTGGCGTAAATACGGGGATTATATATCACCTTTATAGAAATAAGAATCACGCCATTGGATATTTTTGAAAAAATTTTGACCTATTAAATTTCCGATGGCATTCTAAAGAAGAAAGTGTTTTTGTGAAATTTTAATAGGAAAAGCCGTTTGTAGTTAAAATCTTTTGTGCAGATGTTTGAGATCATCATCTTAAGAGGATAATTTGCATGGGGTTATAGGAGAAATAATTTATTCGGTTTATTGTTTAAGATTAGGTCTTGAGATTTTGCACATGTTTATTGAAATATATAGGCTGTCCAGTTAGTTTTCCTTCGGAAGATTGTGCAAGAACGGCTAACTTTATAAAAAAATTTTTAACAAAACGTCAATGTTTCATGTTTAGTAGAACGTAGAATTATTTTCAATTATACAAGGTGTCACAAAAATGAGTTACATAAGAAAGTATAATTTTTTTAAATGGAAACAGGGTGTGCCATTTTTTTTGTCGCCAATTAAGCCTCCAAGGGTCCTGTATTACACCCTAAAATATTTTGCCAATCGGATGCAGCGTTGCGTTAAGATGATTTTTTTTCTTTCTTTTTTGGTAATTTACAAACATTTTTTTGACTGCAATATCTCCGCGATTTATTAATTGTTTTTTCTAAAAATGTAAGACGTTATGTGATAATAATGTATTTACTGAAAAACATTTTTGAAATAAATTATTATTATACCGGGAGTCCAAAATATTTGTTTACATTCTTGATATTTAATTACCATTTTTCTCAATTTTTTAAATGGAATACCTATAATTTTTTTACATGGATGAATAACGCATACAATTCCCCACGTTCTAATATCATATACTCTATTTTTATTTCAAACGGTTTTTGAGATATGGTTATTTCAAATAATTTTTGTGTAAATTAAGGTGCTCTTTATTTTAGCTTTAAAATCTTGTATGACTTTGGTCTTTTGTTTTGCGTTTGTTTTTAATTTTATGACATTTCTGTCAGGTGTTTCAGATTATAGTGATGTAGTTGAATTAATATTTTTAAGAAAAATAATATGAATTATAATTATTGTCAACAAGATTTAATATCCATGATGTATGTTATTGGTGAATGTTATGGAAATTGTTTATTGGCATCAAGAGTGTATCGTCAAAAATATCACAATAGAAGGTGTCCTGATGTGAGGTCTCTAGAAAATTTGATAGAACGTTTTGACCAAACTGGAAGTGTTCCATGTGAAAAAATGGCGAGACGACGAATTGTATTAAGTGAAGAAAATGAGCTGGCTATAACTTTAGCGGTAATTGAAAATTCTACGGCAAGTGTTCGGGAGTTAAGTATGGATTTAAAGGTCAGTAAATCCAGTGTTTCCCTATGCCTTCGTAAAAATAAGTTTCACCCCTATAGAGTACAGCTGCATCAAGAGCTTTTGGATGTAGATTTAAATCGTAGATTAAATTTTTGCCAGTGGGCTCAAAACCAAATTGGAGAAAATGAAGAATTTTTTCAAATTTATGTTGTTCACGGATGAATCAACGTTTCATCGCAATGGATTTGTAAGTAGACACAATTTCCATTATTATGGCACAGAAAACCCTTATGTTGTACAGACAAATCATTACCAGCACAACTGGAATTTAAATGTTTGGGGAGGAATTGTACATGATGTTATTGGTTCTCACTTTTTTGAGGGAAATGTGAATGGAGCAGTCTTCTTGGATTTTATGCAAAATACGTTTCCGCAAATGATCGAACATATTCCTGATTATATTACAAATAATATGTTAAATTAGGGAAGTGGTACCCGTGTGAGTCCATAATACTAAGATTATTGGTGTGTAAATAACAAGGCCTTTTTCTCACTAAAATCTTTATTAATGCTACCGGTTTCGTGGTATTTATACTAAACGTATTACTACATCTTCAGTCAACAAGAGTTAAAATACAAATATACAAAGATTTGTCCAAATTTGAAAGCAATAAACAGCCAAACAACAAAATACATCATTTTAAGAAAAATTTATGATAGACTGTAAACTAAAAAAGTTAATACAAATTAATCAGTCTACGATATGATAGACTGATTAATTTGTTTTAATGATATGAACCACCGTCATACCAAGCTTTTGAAAAATATACTGAAAATACAGTTACACCGTGATTCGTACGAAAATTTAAAGTTTTTTGTCTCCTCTTTGTCTCCTTTCATTGCCAGTATCTTCATGGACAAATTCTAATTTTTGTAGAAGCATCTTTAAATGTGATAGTTACCAATGCAGTCCAATAACATAGATCATCTCAGAAGACTGTAGAATATGGGCTGAAGTAGACAGAGCTAACTTGGACAATGTGATTCGAAGTTTTCAAGAATAACTTGGAAATTGACTAACAGTGAATGGAGGCTATTTTGAACATCTCTTATTTAGCCTTTGTTTCAAACATACTTGGTACGATACTCGATGCACGTTTCGCCAACCAAGTTAGCATCATCTGGAGATAATACAAATTAAAGCTAAATCTAAGCTAAACTTTAAAGTTTGCGTTTGGATTATAAGCAAACTATGTTTTTCACCCAGATATGATGCTAGTTTGGATGGCGGAACACGCGTTGATTATAGTACCAAAGTCTTGGCGTTTCTGGAAAATAATACAGTGTTAATGTGTCGCACCAAAGGTTCTAAACCTCTTCAGGATTGATTTTGTTTATTAAGGAATGAAATATTTTTGTTCGTTAGTCATTACATGTTACGAAAGTTTTTCTAATAAATTAAATGCTTTAAAACTGACAAGACATTTTTATTTAAATTTGCATGTAATTGTTTCAAAAATTAGGTAACCTACCTATAATAAAGAGAAAATTATGATGAAGCTAATAATTCTAAAAATCAAAGTGTGTTGCCATTTGAAAGAAAACAGTTGAAAGCCCTCGCCAACGCAGCAAATACAAAAAAATCGGTCGCGGCTAGCTCCTCGGCAAGACTTTCTCATCATCATATTCAATTTGACATGGAAGAAACAAATTATTTTAAGGTATCTTCATTTATTTATTTATTTATTAATAAAAAAAATAAACAAAATAAATAAATTAAATAACACAAAAAGATATGAATACAACATAAGTGAGATACATGAGATAAATAAGATAAATAAGACAATACAACAGAAGTGAGATAAATGAGATAAACAAGATAAAAAGACAAATAAGATAATTGAGATAAATGATGTAAATGAGATAAATAAGACAAATGAGACAAATAAGACAAGTAAAATAAATGAGATAACTGAGAAAAAATGAAACAAATGAAACAAATAAGGTAAACAAGATAAATAAAATGTAAGAAAAACTAGATAAACATAGTAAACAAGATAAATAAGATAAGAAAGATAAACGAGATACATAAAATAAACGAGGTAAATGAGATAAATTGGATAGATGGGCAAATAAGATGAATAAGATAAATGACAACCGATATAAACGAAATGAATGAAACAAACAAAACAAATGAGGTAAAATTTATAAAATAATTTACTTCTCACTCATTTCGAATGAAATTAATTTGATACCGTTTTTCTCAATAACGGTTAATCTGACGAGAAGTTTTCAAGAGTTCTTTTCGGTATATTTTCTCATTCTGAATAATTTTTATTTGAAACATTTTCTGATCTGACGCAATTTTTCTTGGGCCCCTTGGTGCACTAATTTCACTGATATTCATTAGGGTTCATCCTTAGATCCCCCAGATATTATATGTGACGTTTCAGATTTCTATGTTGTGACGTGTTTAAGAAAATGATAGTTCAACACTGACCAGCGACTTACAGACATAGACACACAGAATCACAGACACACAGACGGCATGCGGATTTGTATACATTTTTAATTTTTGGCTCTCAAAACTTTCTTCATACTCTGGAATTTGATTTTTCTCACCACTCTAATACTTTCTATGTTAGTATAGATCGATGAGAAAATAAAAATGTTCAAGGAATATCTCCCAATTTACAATCAGCATTTTTATTTAAAACATTTTTTAGTTAAATCAATATTAACAAAGTTATGATCAGTGTGCAATACTTTTTACCCACCATGTATGTTTTCCATCATATTTTATGAAAATATGTAAATGGTTGAAAAAAATGAATGCGTCAAGGTTCTAAATTAAAATATCGACGTAATCTGAAATTAATTCATAAATATGCATGTCTGCCGAAAGTAATATATATTAGATAATTTTTATAGACAAATATCCAACCATATTGCAGTATACTTTCCTTGAATTATTCATTAACTGCCCACTCCTTAATATGAGGGATAAACTAAAAAAGACTATATTATAAAAGTTTGGTTGCAATTGGGATTTAAATAATATTAGAAACATCATTCACTGAAAAATAATAGACGGGTAACATTGTTTCCTTACAAATTAATGTTTTTGAAAATAATGATAATTCCATAATGCTAACTTTTTATTGAATTGCAGACTTTATGATTTCACTAATAATTATTGTTATACCAATATCGCATAATACAGTGTGTTTCCTAAGTAGTATAAAATACTTGAGACAATATCTCTGGTGATTTCATACTTCATACGAACATGTCTTATAGGCTTTCGCTTTCGAGATATAGAGCGTTGAAAATTTCAATTTATTTTGAACACATCTTCTGGTGAGACCAGCTATTACGAAAAATGATGAGGTGATATTTTTTTTGTGGTACCTTTTCCCAAACAAACTTTTTTGTAGTACGTCACTGGTGAGCTATTTTGTCTTCTGCAGATTTTTAATATTTTCTTTCCTTTAGAAGATATTAGATAAAATTCAAGCTAACATTTTTTGAAAGCTTGCAAGTTTTTGTTTCTTTAGTTGTAATATTTTTCGCTAATTGATGAAATAATCGATACAACAACGGTTCGACTGTTCATGCTACTTGGTACTAGAAACTGAAAACTGAAAAATTATTTAAATAATTCGAAAGTTATAAGGTTTCGATGAACCATATTTTCCACTTTGATGTGTCAGTTGTTGAAACCTTTAGAATCAAAGGTATTAACAAAAGTCAATTTAAAAAATCCTGTTTTGAGTTATCCAATAACAGAAAATTTCATCACACCGTGTATATAAAACACAACATATCAATCACCTCTCTTTAATAAAAAAGAGAATTCAAAATTGAGGATTTATACGAGACAAAATTAGCTTAAAAATTTTTGATTTAGACAATGTCATGCGATGTCACAACTGTTATGTTAATTTTTTGGGTTAGGTTCGAGAATTTCCCAAGAAGAAAATAGTATATTTCATTACCATGCGATTCAAATGTATTAAGCCCTCACTTTTAACGCCTACGAAAAAAAAAAACTAGACGACCGAACTAGCCAATTTCTTCACATATCAGTACATATACTGTTTACTATAATGTGCAAAGATTTTATGAAAATAGGTTTTACAATTTTTGAAATAATGAATGATAATGTAAAAGATGTACCCTATTTCTGTTTTATTTTCTATATACCGGTATTTGAGAATTAATTTATTAAAAACTAACTGACAAAACTACTTGAAATTTTCATGCGTTATAAAATGGACCTTTCTGTAGACTTGTCGTCCTTTGCAAAAAGAAACGACTTTTAGTTGTTCAGTTATTAAAAAAAATATTGCTAATTGATATTTTCATTATTATTAAGAATAGTTAAAATATTTTCACATAGGATAACAGTTGCATAACAAATAGCAATTAATTCTATGAATAAATTATAGTTTTATCAAAAATTAACGAAATACCACAAGAAAAACCTAATCGGAGTAGGAGAAACTCGACCATTTTCACCTATTTATTTATTTTTTTCAAATATCTTGGACTTTCCGTTGAGATTTTTTATACATTGATTCTGTAGACATTGAAACCTATTTTTTGTAAAAAAAAATATTTTATATATAAAATTGCTTCGTTTAAGATATACAAGTGATGCTACAAAATGTTTTTTAATCTTTTCTGTTTTAATTCTTTTTTAAATTCTTTCACATAATGTAAAAATAAACATATGTTTTTATCTTATCTGCACTCCAAATTTAGTTCGAATATCTTAGTTATTCATGAAGTTATACGGAATTAAACGTTAATGTGTCCAGAGATCGCGTAAAAAAGGATACATCTTTAGATATAATAATGCGAAACTTGGTAAGTTTAAAAAATAAAAATGGTAAAACTATTACAGAATATTAACATATGTCCAAGCAATAAAACCTAATTTTTCCAAAATTTTTAGACTGTTAGTTTTTCTGTAATTCGCACTCAAAGTGAAGGCTCAATACTTTTTGAATCGCATAATAGACAAAAAATAGGCCTTTCCCTGCATGCGTGACAAATTGTGAGCCGTAGCCGAATACGTGAAGTTATGCAAGCACGAAAAAGCATTTATAGATGTGTAATGAACGATATTGTTCATTATACATCTCTGAAAACAAAAAAGGCAACATTTTTAGAAACTTTATTTTTAAACATGAACGAACAAAAACCTATATCTTTAATTTTTACTAAATGAAATATTTATGTTACAATTTGTGTTATTTTAAATATGCAATCCTTTAGCAAGCACTTCGTTTTGTAGAATTGTAGTTGATGAAGTCGAAGGTACTGCATTAGAAATTATTTCTTGGTGTTCCCCAATTACACAATTACAGTGTTTTCTGGTGTTGACGTTGAGTTTCCTATTCTTGAATGATTGGAACAATTTACGAGAAACTTCAATCTTTCTAACCGATTCCTCGATATAGCCATCAGCCACAGTTGAAGAACGCCAACCTCCAAGCCTTATTAGAGTGAGCAAATCCCCTCCGCCCTCGACCAACATAGATGCTGAAGATTAATATATTTACGATACAAATTGCATAGATCAAAGGGACTTCCTTCCTTTGTAATTGTGAAACTTCTTGATTTATGATTTTTGCCATCTCGAAGGAATACCACCAAAAAAACGTCCTTAATCTTCTACGTATTCCAAAGTTAAACGAATCTAATCATCTCTTCAGCATACACCGAAAATACCAAATATTAAAATTACATTAATTAATAATCATTTCTCATCTGGTACTTCAAATTTGATTTTGGCGACTTGGTCTGCAGTTAACACTTTGGATATTTTCGGTGTGTAACAAACACTTTGTCGCTTGAGAAATGCAGTAGTTTTTGGCGAATTACTAGTATTCACATTTTCTTTTACTGCCAGATAACATTTTAACATTGAAAATCGACTCCATAAAGTTGAAGCTTTCATGGATTTGGCTTTTTCTGACAAATAAACGAGAAGAGATCATCACTTACTGTGTTAAGTTCTTTTTGCTGGTCCACTTGCAAAATAGATGGTATACATCTTCATATATCTCACAAGACTTCCTTGGGCAGTAATTCAGCACTTATTTTTGCCGCTCAAGTGATATTTCTTCTTCTGGAGAAATTACTTTAAAAATTTATTTTGAATAAAAATTCGAAAAATTGTAACAATACAAGCGTTGTTTAGCATTGCTAAGGAAACTAAACAATCATAGTTTGCGGTTATTTAAAAACATTTAATAGCATATTTTAGTACGACTAGCAAGTAGACAGTTAAACCATTAGTGCACGGGAAAATATTTCCTGGCGCATGGAAAAATCCCATTTTTATGCACTAAATAGGTATGTAAACATGGTGTTTTCGGAGAGTTATAACGAACAAGTTTTTGTTATTTCTAGATTACGAGTATACTGTTAAGTAG